>JAAAKL020006495.1:0-17941 GCA_010016065.2 Carybdea cf. marsupialis auct. non (Linnaeus, 1758) | reverse complement strand
CTTCGTCTCACAGATCCATAAATGCCGGTGGTTGCAACTCTCTATAGCATATCGAAATTTTTGTGGGACGCATGGAAAACAGCCCCCCTTGATTCCTGCCCTGTATCTATTGTATTAAATCCTAGCTTAGCCAACCGCACAAAAGACGTTGTCTCTACCTTGATGTCGTCGTTTGCGGGCAGCACGACCCGCTGGCTTCATATGAAGCCCATACCCATCCACAGCCAACATAATTGGCCCGCGTTCACACACTTACTGTTGCGGGTGCCCATGGGCTGTCCACCGGCACTCTTAGCACGCACTGACATGCCAAACTCTTTCACGTCTATTATGCGTCATGTAAGTACAGTGTACTCTACTTTACTGAACAAATAATAATTATAAAAATGTTGACTTACATTTTCTTAAACCATTTCTTCTTCGAAAAACGGGATCTTATTAATTTTAGGGAGTCTAGGCTTGAATTGTCAGAGATCGTGGGCATGACGTGACGGCTATGACAGCTAACATGCCAATCAACATGTGATGGCGCCATTTTACGGTCAAGCAGCTTAAGGCAACGATGGCTCCCATGTCTTGTGTAGTTTTAACATTTGTATCATTGCAATTTAAACGGATTTATTACTTGGACAATTATGTTCCATATAAATTAAAAGAAGCTTAACAAATCACTAACGAATCACTCTCCACTTTGACATATGATCTGTACACCTATTCACGGGATCAAACTGTTTTACAGCGACACTTGCGTGTGACGTCATAAATTCCCGAATAGATTCCACAAACTTTTTACTCTCCCCATTTCTCTTGGTTATAAAGATGGTCAAACTTTACAACGTCATCTGGAATCTTTCAAATTTTGTCAAGTCTCCATCAAAACTGACTTCATAAACGTGTGAATCGAACAAAATGAAGTATTTCCTTATGACCCTTAGCAAATTTTGAAGCGACGATACTTTTAAAGTATTTCTTGAACGCGATACTCTTGTAAAAATGTTGGATAATTAGGTTGCCACTGCCATTTGGGATAAAATTGGTTGCAACGAAAAGGAAGAATTTACGATGTGCAGAATGTTCCATAACTTGTAATCGAAATCGTGACAAACCTCTGAGACAAAATGCCATCTCACTATAACTTAGAACACCGAATGTTACTGTTAAATTTTTGATGGAAAGTCTGGTGGAGTTCCCCCTAATGGTGCTTCAATTAGAGAAGGCGCTTATTCTCCCACAAACACACTTTTAGATATTCTTTGTATTAGTGTGCTAGCTAACAGTGACATAGTTTAGATCACAGAGTAGACGAGTTTCATGTTCTCATGTCACGGATCACTCTTCAACATAGAACAATCGAAAATCTCCTAGCGTCAAACAACAAATTTACCTAAACAGGGACGGGGGAACGGGGGGAGGGGGAAGCGGGGCCATGCCCCCAAGATTTGCCAAATCTCTTTTTTGTCCGTGACCACTTTTTAGCTTTACCAATGTTGAAATTGATTGCGACAGACATTGTGTCACATTCTCAGCAAAATATGCATATTGAGACACTCAAGAGAGTTTGCTTCTGCACACTGTGGAACGTGAAACAGTAAATTTGAACCAAGCCTACTTGTCCCCCTAATCTGCTTTACCTTCCCCCGCCCCTGCTACAACATTTCCTTCATAATGTAATTATGTAAGTATGTATGTGTGCGCACGAATGAATGTACGTATGCAAGTACGTGTATATGTATGTATATATGCTATGGAGTGTGTAACTGTGTGATTCGGTCAAAGCGCTGAGAAGCTCTGGCAACTTCTCTTTAGAATGGTGTCCCACCCAGTCCATGTGAGGGAAATTGGGAAGACGGAAACTCAAGAAGCCAGTCAGGTGCATTGCACATGTGTTTGGATGTCCCAGCCTTGTCACACATGTGTCACGTTGGACAAGCTTGGCGAATACGTGAAGGTTAGTGACTGTGGTCTACTCAGTAACGTTTCCTCAAATCAATGAGTAGGTCGCTCGGCTGATTGAGAAGTAGCAAGAGTTACTATCAAAAAGCGAAAGCAAATGATGATATCGAGATACCATGACAACAGAAACCTTGCAGTGCTCACAAGTAACCACTGAAAGCAAATTGGGAGGCAAAAATCTTCACTATCAGAAACTGATCAAGGTTGTTTACGTCCACAGGCCGATAATACACTGTACCATGGTTCTGCATGAAATTCGAAACGTCACAAGGGAGACATTCAGGATCTGATGACAGTATAGTATAGGATAGTACACGATGCTGTTCACTAAAAGACCAATCTATCCACATCAAGGAAACAGAGGAGCAAGTTTCTGGGAAACTATTGTAAATGGATCTGTCCGTGAAAAGCTGTCCGCGTGCAAATTACGCCGTTATTATGCAGGTTTGAAAGGAATCATGTACTCGTCGATTCCACAATACCTTGTCACTCTGTTTATCTTTGCCCTTCAAATCTACCCGTTCATTATTGTCTCGGCAAGAACAGAGCAGGCATTCTGACATCACTTGTGGAACATGCTACAGCATTTATACCCCCTCCACACCTTCTTGCAAGAGAACAAACCATACAGCGTTAAGCGTTGTCCTCGCAATTCACTAAACATAGCGGCGCTCAAGAAGTAATAAAATCAGAAGGCACGAAAGGAGTGAAAACAACGTCAATTCCTCGTTATGCAATAATCTAGTCCACAAAATAGAACTCCAGCGCGATGGCCACAGCATCACCAAGGTAACATCACACGCATAATCACATATGTTACCCAACCTTGAGCAACGAACGTGTACACAGCCTACTTATAAAATATCAGAAGAAATCTCTATGAAGGAAACGAGTCCATTTGACCGCGTTATGACCCATCGCCACACCAAAACGAGGTCCACAAATCTGGTTATCTATTACACGTCTATAGACATAATTATCATATATTAAAAAGATAGTAGACGGAAAGGTACATATACAGAGAAACACATTGCATCAGATTATCACTTCCATCTGTATGCTCTTGCCACTGAAATCATTGCTAGGACACATTGTTTGCTGACATCTGTCGAAATATTCTACGCTAACGATAAGAACAGAGATGGCAAGTACGTCAGTCGCACATGGATCCTTTTAACAAGGGGCTGCCCACAAATAAGGCGAGTCAAAAATATTGGAGCCGGACCCTTTAAAAATCCAATAATTTTCCAGTTATTAAAAAAATGAAAGAAATAACAACAGTGTTTATACGAATTCGTGGAAATTCAGAAGAAAAGATATTTGCGAAAATGTAAGGGCTAGAAGTATCTATGTTGAATCATACCCTACGTGATGTCTCGTTCGATGTTTATGCATATTTGCATATTTGGAGTGTGTTCGTGCATTTGATCGCACTACAGATTCAGCGGAAGGACCTGATGCTCCCTTTCGGGGTTATGATGGATCTGTCTACGTTATCTGGTTGTCCTTGCAAACATGGATATGAATATTCAATAACTTCTAGTAGTCTCACTAAGTTGAAGAGTACATAGATATGACAGATGAAAGCAGTACTGGTTATCTACGGTGGCCAGTGATGGCTCTTGGGCCCTTCCGAGAACATAGCCAAATCAACATAGGAACTTGTGTCTTCTGACATCAGCAGTTCTGATGCGGCTTCCAAGTCTTCAGATATGTAAAGCTTACAGGTTTCTCCAATGCCTGTTGATACACTACCTCAATTTGTAATCTTAGTTACAATTATTTCTGGCAGTCTTGCCAAGGCGATCTCTACTGTTGAAGGGCAAGGGGGTGAATCTGTCATGAGACGACTGCGTCGGTTAGTTACAAACACTTCACAAGGACTCCGTTGCAGCGACGTTAAAATTTAGATCAGTGACACAAGGAAAATCAAACTGAGTAACCCCTTCCCAGTCAAAGAACATCAAAACAAATACATATGACTCCACGACTGATACTGTTATTTGACTGACTATCTCATATTTGTTTATCACAAGCACTTGAAACTGAAAACTTAAATCGATACAGAAAATCAACTAGGTGTTCGTCAATATTTCAGTGACATGGCGGACTCCATTAAATTACTGGAATAACTCTTTTCGTTCAAATAAATTGTTATACGGCAGCACTGCGAAAATTAAGAGAAAAAATTCAAACGAGGTCAAAATGTATTCCAAAAATGTAGTTCTTACAAAATCGTGTCCCCTGGCTCCCGATTACATGCAAAGTGGCCATTGGTGGAGCCCGCGAAGACTATGTACAGTTATTTCGTATAAAACCTCGACCTGGTTTACTATTATTCATACAACTCCTTTTAGCAAATTCTCCACAGACACGCACGAGCTGTCTCTATTGTATCAGCTACCAACTAGTTGTTATGACAACAACTACTGCCGCAACCACACCATCAACAACTAGCATTACGTAATATCAATTCTGAAAAACGTCTACAACCTTTATTAACATTAAAGAAAACACAAGAAAATCGAAATTGTACAAAAATTTATTTGCATACATACATTATATTATAGCAGATCTGCGTGGTCAAGTGTTCATATGAACGCCACACAGCGGGTACTGTTTCCATAACGACACATTCAAGAATATGTCTCTACTACACCATGCTTCGGACGTCTTACATCCAAAACCAACGAAGGAGTCTTTGGGGGAGTCCACATACACATCGCTCGCCTGCGGTATGATAAAAAGCATTTGGCCTTCGACATACCGGGTTTACTCGACGTCACTTACCACTGTATTCAAAACGACTCCATAAGAAAAGCTAGGCATTCTTTAACGTGTTAACGCTTTTCTTACTTCCAACTTTAGTGTCAGTCATGGCGCTATATTACAGCATATCGTCGCAACTCTTGCAAATACCGATGTCGGGTTCATTGCAGGAAACGCATCAGGCGTTTGCTGACCCAAAATAGACAACAAAACGTACCTAGAGACATCTTTGTTACCGAAAAATGCTAATACGTGCTCAAAGAAAATCGAAAACCACCACAAATAAAAAACAGACGTAAGTATTATGCAATCCATCAGGGAACGATCTGAAAGGCTCTTAAAGACTGATGTCTAAAACATTCTGGATCGAGATTCCCCTCGTTTCCAACAGCGAAAAAGTGTCGTCACGGGTACTGGTCCCCATTAGTTACAATACCGCGTGAAGGTCCCCACCACGTTACATAACATTGTTTATATGCTTTGTATGATGGGGACTAAAATGGCGTCCAACCACTGACCTCACTTTGAGACTTTTGCTCGATTCAGTGCTTTTTAGAGATCCGTGCTTATAACACGTAGAATCTTGCTATCGCTCTTTAACACTTCTAGTAGTAGAACAAGTATAGATGTCTCATCCTTTGCTACACCGAAGGTCACATCATTAAAAATAGCAACTACTGTAGACGCCAAAGCAAACGTGATCAAATATACTTAAAATGTAACCCGCCACAGACAGTTTCTAGTCTATTTTACTGACTGCTGAACTCAAGAATCCCCAAACCAATAGAATATTATCCATAAAAGTTAACACTGTTATATAGTCTACAGGTCAGGGATACAAGCAACTTGTACAGCGAAGTCACTCTTCTGCAGTGTACAATAGTTCGAAGGCCAAATGCTTTTTTAATTATATATCTGTGATCCCTAACCCCTGGCTAAAGGTCAAAGGTGGCTGTGTATAGCAACAGCATATAACTATCAAAAATCTACATTATCGTTCTTACTACAATTACTAATTGTTCATCGTGGTTAATTAAAGAAATTATTTTTGGGTATAAATCAAGGTTTGGTAACATTTGGAAGACTGCCATCTTGTTCTTTCGTGTGGTTAAGCCATGAAGAACAGGACCCAGGGGCCGATACACGGTGCACTAGAAAACAGGACGCATAGAAACCATAAGTGTCAGCTATAACCTACAACTACAACAACCAGGTCGTCTTATCCAATACGAGGCAACAAATACTCGCATTCAATTCGAGGCACTCATGTCCTAAATTAGAAGCATCAGACAAAAGAACAGCAGTCTCTCCTGAAGGCCACCTAACCTTTTCTGTTTTTTAATAAAATTTAAAAAAGTCAGACGTACTATAATAAACAATTGATATATATCGACTTTAAACTACAATAAAAGAGCTACAAAATCAATTATAATTAGAAGTGCAATCATTTACAACAGTCCTGCATCATCTCACGGGTACTGCTTCCAAAAGAAACCCAATCTTGCGATAAGTGAATCGGTCAAGTCAGATTCCATAGTAAACGTGAAAATAAGACCGCACACTACTAGTAAATTGAACAAATCCTTACACCTTTCAGGATTCCTTCCTAACTCTACGCAGTTCCCACAATGTCGTATCAAAATAGTTCCCTCCATCCTGAAGAATAACGAGCTCGGAATGATATACAAAATGATTTCAAATATGCACATACAAGGCAGAGTGTCAAAGGGATAGCACCACACCAAGAAAGAAAATAGCACAACTTAACACAACGTACAGTAGAACTTTTAACGTGGGCGGACAGCACTTAATACAGTAAAAGTTGGGTTGAAAAATTCATGCATCATACTTTGATTTTTGGAATAAAACGTAAGGCATCGCAATAAATGAGTGCAGTTTCTTAGCTAATAAATAAGGTAGTCCACGTCTTCGCAGATATGGAGCGTAAAGGAAGTGAATCAAAATTACACAGTCCCACGCCATGGCATGGTGAGGGTGAGTGGACAGTTCCTTTCTTCGCTAACTTATCCTTCCCAAGTTAACGACTAGTACCAATTAACCAGCTCGGTTTGCAACGCGAGTTTTTCGATGGACGGTCGAGCGTGAAATCGAACAATTAACCCTCTGGTCGGTACAGCAGCTCTACATCGACTGAGTTCACTTGCTCCACTCTTAGCTGGCACCAGGCTGAAAAATCGCTTTGATGATATTTAATCTCCGATGGAAGCATTCAAACAGAATCTCGCCTTGACAGATACGAAACGCCTCTTAGGCATCTCTACAAAGCGAGAAAGCTTGCCGGAGGTTGACAATTACCTGTAGCGTTCATTTTTTACGCCATAACTTCCTACAGCAGCCGCTTCAACCCTTCTCGTCACCCATGTCCTAGCCGAGACTTTTCAAGGCATTTCTCAAACCTAGTTGCCCAAAAGTACTGGAAATATATATCTGACGCTCATGTGTGCTAAAAGGTGCCGCGTCCCCCTTCATTGCAGAAACATTTGCCTTGCAAAGGTAACATTGTGATGTTACACCCTGACACTCCCTAAGCGTGCTGGATGGCATCTACATACTACACAGGCATGATCTTGTTCTATACACTGCTACATCAAACGATCACTCTATCGTCCACAACTAGACTTGTCTTAAACAAGCCCTAGGCAAAACATAAGTCTAAGCGCAGTTCACCATTTTCACAAATAAAAGAAATACATCAATTGGTACAAATTTTCATAAGCATAAGGTACCTATGGTATCGATTCCAACAACCCTGTCATTCTATGCCTGACATACAATTAGTCCGCGTTAACTGCATGCTGGTCGGGGTTTCCCCCTTTCAATTCTGCTGGGGCGAGTGGGGTGGCGCCCCCATGTAACTTCCCAACCGTACGTCCCCCGGTGTTGAATTTTAGCATGCGTTTAGCTCTATCCCCTGCCACTAGAACAGTAAGCCTCCTTTTGTTTTAAATGGTCTAGTAAACTGGATATTTAGTTCACTGTATATCAGAGACATTGGTCAGCCTGATGTTTCAGAAAATAATTCCTTATCACTTTCCAATCTTGCCTTCAAATTAAGCTTATTCCCAAAAGTAGATTGTGGAAATTCATTATTTTTGTGTAACATAGTGCAAGAACAAAATAATCACAGTAATTCTTTGTTCTGTAGTAAAATATTGACCCTGCAATGGGATACTTGGACCTGAAAATAGCTATTCGTGGTTACGTTTTGCTTGTTTTCTCAACACAAGATCATCGCCAAGACACATATTTAGAGATAACTCTTACAATACTCTACCAAACTATCTGGTGACCGGCGTATCAAAAGTAAACAAAGTACAACAACGTAAACATTTAAGGACGGAGGACGACAGGCAAAGGTTTGCCGTGCAAGCACAATCATAGTAAGTTTCCAAAAATCCGTCACGTTCTACAGCTTATAGAGGTGTTAACCATTTACGATCTTACGCATGCGCAACTTCGATATCACTTATAAAACATTCGAATTTCCCGAAAAAGCAACCATGTTGCTATGTAATGAATTAAGAGCTGTGACGATACATTCTATCTCGGAGAATAATCATACTATCTTCAGTTGGAGTACTACTGTCCATAATGAACTGCTATCTGCGAGTAGTGCTATACATGACGTCAAATATATGCTCGTACCCCTTATGCTGACAAAAAGATGTATTTGGTTAACTGCGTGGTATAACATGCCCTCAACTACTACAATTTTCAGAACGCAGCTTCTAGGTCTTCGCTAGGAAAACGATTGCACAGTCAGCAGTTTATCAGTCTCAAAGTATTACAACAAGTCAAGGCGGATGATCAAGATTTGTCTCTGTGTTCACTTCTAGCGAGGAAACATCAAACATATAGTAGTGTCACGGTTAGTAATTCCCCTCTGCCACTGGTGGAAAATTGCATACTGGCCTGGTCAACTACCAATTCTTCTTATCCAGTCTAAGCGTACTTTCGCTTGAAAATCTAACTAAAATTATGTGGCAACTTAATTCATAATAATTAAAAGTTACAAATTATTCTAAAAAGCAGTAACAAATCTGCCAGATAGGTTGTAATTATTACTAAGATTAAAACTATTCTAAGTAAAGGAGCAAGGTTTTCTCTAACATGGCTCCGTTAAAGCGGAAAGTAATCGGGGCAACCGTCACGGTCTGTAAACATCATATATTTAAGTTGATCTAGGCAATGAAATGCTCCCAAGAATTAGACATTTATAGCGAACTACAATCAGGTCTACATCGGTACGTACATATATATACAGACAACAAGTTCTTAAACCCTACTGTTTCTATTTTGGATCTCATCATATTTGCGAGATGGCCGAGGGTAACGCTTGCTAGGGGCCTTCCAAATACCATGGCCTCCTCTTTAGCTATCCATTAAACGTTTGAATACAATTCGTGATACAATAGGGTGGTCACTATTTTCGTAAGGTGAATTTAAGAATCGTTCAAAGATGCCCTGAACGACTTTTAAAACAGATCTTAGCATTGTCACACAAACGTCCACTACAAGAATTAAATGGACGCGCTGGCCATAGCGTAAATCAATTACACATTCATTGAAGAAACATCGATGAAAAATAACATGGATGTATGAGGCAAATATTTCGGGTCATTTTTAACTAAATTTCCCTAATTTTCAGGGGCAATTGAAAGTCAAACACCAAAAATTCAACGAGCAGTCACTACCATGTACAACACGATATAGTTCTGTAACTCAAGAAGGAATCGAGGTAAGGAAAGCGGCTAAATCAGACATGGCGTAACTATTGACCACCTTTGTTCTAACCCGGTGTATTGTTGCTATTTGGGGGTCATTACTGCTTAAAATTGAAGCGCAACATTGAATATTCTTATCTGGTATAGACTGATTCACTTTATTACATCACCACGGCATATACAGTCACCTTCCTATCGAAACAGAAATTACAGCATGAAACGTCCAACAAACTGATCGACTGTATCCTATCTACTTTCACTAGCTATATCCTAACATGATACAGTTGAGATCGGCGTTCTATATACACTACCTGTAAGATCCTCTAAACCATCATACCCAATGTACAGTACAACCTGCGTAGACATGTCAACTAGTAAGTCATAAAGGATTGCTCCACGTCGAACCCCGTTGTTGAACTTTATCAGAAGGAAATGTCTTACTCCTTTGCACAACCATTGATACATAAGCAAATTAACATTACCACAACCTACAAACTACGGGCAAGATACTCTTTTCTGTTGCATACTAGCAAGAATAACAAAAGTATACAACAAATATGATAATAACATGCCTTTTTCTCTATTCCATACAGTGACTTTGTAGCACCATTGAAAACGCAAAATAGGTTTGTGCTCTTATCGCCCTTTATCGTAAAGTACGTCATGTCGAGATACAACTGCTGAAGAACCTAACTGCATGAAGCAAAGATGTAGGTAACCACGATTCCCCTTCAAAGCATACGTATGCCACGGCCATGTACGTATGCCACGGCAATGTTGTATGCCACGGCAATGTACGTATGTCACGGCCATGTACGTACGCCACGGCAGTGTACGTATGACATATAACCTATCTAAGATAAACTTCTACGTGTGGTTCGAATAACTATACTAGCAGGAAGTGCTACCGTCTTGCAGTTAAGATATGGTTGACATTATTTACTGTATCATCATTATTACTAGCCCAGGTACCACGTATGCGTCAGAACATTGTCTGAACTACCAGTGCTAATAAAATCATCTAATTAAGTGAAGTTAAGTACGTTCGAATCGAGCTATGTGTTTTGTGAATTATCACACTAAGTTAATGACTAAAACGAAAATCAATTCTTTCTTACTATAAGCTGTATCATCGAAGTCAAAAATTAGGATCAATATTGTTAAAATAAAGAATACGTTGTAATGGCACGATACAGTGACAGATTCTCTTATGTAACAAAGATGTTGCAAAACTAAAATCGAAATTGCAAACAAATAAAACTTAGTGGAATTGTCCTTGGGACTTTACAGTTAAAAAAACTCCATTAATTTCAGGACCTTGTGATGTAAAGGGAACACTATCTTTGTTTACAGGTGTATACATTTCAACACATGGCAAGGAGGGACGAGAGACTCATCAGCGAAGCCCGTATAGAAATTGGCTACAACTATGAACTCCTGCACTAATGCAACACATGAAAACTATCAAGGCGCTCGACCTTTACAGTCTCGGTTACAGGATGAAACTCATGCCGAACAAACACAACAAGCCCTTTGAAACTACCAAGCTTGAGCTACTGAGAATTAAGCCAACAGACACTTTCTTTTTACAAATCAGTCCCGAGAGCGAACAACGTATCTTTAAGCCAGCACAGCAACTTTGACCTCGAAACCTCGTTAAAGCAATCACAAGAAAAAGATCAGTTGTTCACTTTGTCTAACAGGTCTCTATCAAAATTTTCAATTGCTATCTGGCGTCTTAATCAGCATGGTACATCCAACTACGCATATTCAAGGAATACTTGACTGCTACGAAGACAGTGATAGGCCCTTTGTCTGCTTTTGATTACGTATCAATGACGTCATCATCAGCATGAGTTTCTCCCAGTATTCTGTCAGTTTACCACAAAACGTGTCTCGCTCGTTACGCTGTATAACAGTAATCGATTCCGAAACATTCACATATCTGTACAACTCAAAATTTTACAAACAAAATTCTTAAACGAAGTCTTCTGCATTGGTTGGCTTCAAAATAATAGAAGAGCACTCAGTGATATACAGTTTTCTAATCATCAAATAATTACAATTTAAGAGAGACTCTCCTCCGCATTCACAGTCAATCTCTCATTATCAATTCCCTACAATGTGTACATGAAATTAAATTTACTATTAGGATATATCGTAAAGCAGTAACAACTAAAAATATTTTTGAAACCCTACTCGGGCATCATACCACACAAACATCAAAGAAATGATTACTACTGTGATCACGCTCGTATGTTTAAGAATACGTTTCCCACTGTATACTTAATAACGTTATTAGCTTCCAATGAATTCTTAGGAATTCCGTATTATTAAGCTAACATATGGCTACATTTCCTCCCACCTCAAATATCGCAGTTATCTACAAAAGCTAGCCAAATGACTTCGTAAAATACCCTTTCTCAATAAACATTGGTTAAAAACAGCTGCCTTTAGACGTTTGGTCAGTTACGACCGAAGTACAAGGAACGGTAACAAATCAACGTTACAAAATAGGACCAGAAAAGGCGAATAAGCTTGAATTTGGAACCCCTAATATTATCTTTCAACAACTAGAACCGTTTCGTTCAACCGTTTCACCACCTAAGGCTGTGACTTGCGATATCAATTGGCACAGGCCTGGGGCTGAACCTTGGTGCCGAGTCCACGTAGGATCGAGGGAAAGCTGTCGTACTTGGCATGCTCCTCTGAACGTGAATTTTTTGAAGGTCTGTGAATGACAGAAATCATTGATGCATGAGAAGGAGTCTTTATCAGAGTCACAAAAGACTGACGATTGTTGAATGGTAAGACGTAATGTGTGCGTTCATGGGTTAGATAGATAAAGTTACACATGATATTAAAGGGTTGGTACACACGATATTAAGGGGTGGGATAGCAGTATGGAATAGGGTATATATTGGGGGGGAATTCTCACGTGCATCTTTTCGCAAACGTAAATTCTGGAAATACTATGAAAATACATATGTTAATTGACTGCGCAGACACAAACATATCATGCTGATAGACTATATATGTTGACAAGAAAAATATTTCAAGGTAAAAATATAATTTCAAGGGGCAAAATATATTTGAATATGCATATTTTTTACATCTATATCTGCATATGTAGTGACTGCATTTATCCTACCTCAGGTGCAAGTACAAAAAAATGTAAAGGGAAGGCGTCGCATAGTCTGTAACAGGAAGTCAGTCAGGCAACAAAACACAACATGCAAGATTGGTGGATAGTCTTGAATGTTGGATGAGGGGGGGAGGGGGGAGTGGGAAGGTAACAGGGTAAACTTGAGGTGGAAACAGTTAAAAGGCCAAGATATATAATAAATTTTCAGAAACAACAATCTTTGCGATCGATAAAAGAGACGAAGAAACAAACCAACAAAACGAACAAACACAAACAAAAACTTCTGTCAATGATAAAGTTTCCTTCCGTATTTTAATAGATTTCCTATCAATCACTACCATAGGTCACTTAACAGAATTTATTTTGCATTTAGTTTTTATACGAATTTGCAAACTTGTTAATATGATAACCTGTACGAAGCCTGATTACCTTACTTACTATATGACCTGGTGACATCCCAGGAGGGTCCCCTGAAACAATCCCTCCATGTGTGTTTATACAGACTGATATAAATTATAACATGTAGCTATACAAGTGGGCCCGCTATCTTAATTAGAATGCCTTTGTGTCCCTTAAAATGATTCTTGATTTAAATTTGAAAAGCGTGCCATAGCATAAAACGATCTGCTCCTTTGCGATATCATAATTCCACACATCACCAATGCAACCACGATCCTAATCAAATCCATCCTTTAACTTATCCACTCTCCTAAATGTGACCAAACCCCAACTTTGTGTTGGCTGGCACCAACAATGAGCAATTTATCCGATCGAAGTACTTCCTAACATAAAAATGCTTGGAAACCAACAACTAACGAAAGGCGTTCCAACTAAGGTCTGAGGAACTGAACGACTGAGGTACAATTAGCGCCTCCTTCTATTGACCCAACTAAATTAAGCCCTCAAGCCATACTGTCCATTGTACATTAGTTCCACTGGTACTATGTTCAAATGGTGATAGTTCCCGCATACTTTAATATGCCTGTAACATCTTCATGAAGTCTGAAGAGATATCAGAGGAAAGTAAAACTATGCCACTTAGGGAGGCTCGAACCTGGGGTCCATGCAAACGTGTCGTGTTGCTCTACCAAATGAGCTCTTGCAACTCGAAGAAAACATTCTTTACGTTTCAAAAATACAGATGTTTACGAGGTGATATAATAGTGAAGTGCCATCAATTCGTCGAGCTCAGATTATTCCATATAAACACTTGATTTGAATGACAATAATTAAGGCAAGTTCTATAGTTAGGTACAATTCAAGCTGAATAAACGATTGACCATTCTCTTTAAAGTCAATACTTACCTTGAATTGCGAGAATCATTTTTTTCCTAGCACCAAAAGTTGACACGCCTAGTTCTTTCAAGTCATCATCAGTCAGGGTAATAAAAGTCGATAAATCAACCTGTAAACAAAAACGAGATGAACAAGGTAAAGTCGCTAAATAGGGAATAGCCGAAACCAAGTAGGAAATAAGAAGGAACACTAATAAAGAAGTTTCCCTATGCTCGCAATTCGTCAACAGATGATCTTGCCCGAAAATGGCCTATGAGGTGGAATTCGAGCCGCTACTCTACTGAGAGAGCGTCCCCTCCATGAGAAAAGCTTATTGATGAAGGGATAAATGTAAAGGTAGTCCCATACCCGTTACGGAGCGTAGGGGGGGGGGGGGGGAATGATATGGCACTAATTCACTTACTTACTCTTACTCATCCCTTAGTCTGGTCGACCGTAGGGGCACCACTGATGACTTGTCAACCACTTCTCTCCAATCGGCACGGTTTTCTGCTTTCCTCATTGCCTCAGGCCGGGCCAGGCCTGTCCACTCTGGGATATTCTCCTCCCACCGCTTTCACTGTCTGCCTCTTTTTCTTCTGCCCGGGCCTGTTCCTTGCAGGATTTGTTTTGACAGCCCTTCAGTTCTTATCACATGTCCGCACCACCACTAAATCACTACTCCTGCTCATTAATTTATTTCGAATATTTTAACATGATTATCCCTCAGTCCTGTTGCATACACAATCTTATCCTGAAAGTCCTGTAACTAACTTAAGCAACTCCATAGGTAGTAACCTAATAAATAAAAACACTTGACAAGCCTATGCAGCCAATAAAAGTTACCTAATGCAAGGCACCGTCCTTAATAATGAGCCCAATTAGTCAATTAATCGGGAAAATTCATCGACAATGAGTAAAGTAGGCTAGTTTTCTTGATTCTTGTACTTACATACGATGGGTAAGGTACTGACAGTGTATTGTGCGAATATCATATCCGAAGCCTGTGACTATGCTACAAAACCTGCATATCAATATCAGCCCCACATTCAGAGGTCCCTTATGAGCGATGGGCCTGATTTTAAACTACCTTGAATAAGCAGTAAAAGCCCCAAACCTGATAACTCATACATAAACGATAATTGGGAGTACAAAGAACCAACGTCACAAAACCACTGACCTCTAAAAAGACGGGATCGAGCCATTGCTTCCAACAGCGAAAAACTAGCCCCTAAAAGTTAAAACTGCGCAGGAATGTCCAGAGTTACGTAATATTTTTAACAAGCTTGTTTGATGGGGACTAACATGGCGTTCAACGACTGACCTCGCCTTGAGACGGAAGATACACGATCCAGTGTTTTTTTGGAGATCAATGTACAAACCCAGTTTCATGAAAGCGCGTGCCAAAGGTACGCTAGAGGAATGATATGTGAATAATGTACTTGATTGAGCAATCGACATACCTCTTGATCTTGGAAAACGTCGATGTAATGGTCTAATCCAAGCTTCTTTAAGAGTTCTCCCAAATCTGAACAAATAGGAAGACGTTCTGCATAACAACAAAAAAAATCACCACCACAACATAAACAACAACAAGTCTTAACTGGCACCCGGTTCATAACGACGGGCACCAGGTTCAAAACGACTGGCACCCGGCTCGTAACGACGGGCACCGGGTTCAAAACGACTGGCACCCGGCTCATAACGACTGGCACCCGTTTCATAACGACTGGCACCCGTTTCATAACGACTGGCATCCGGTTCATAACGACGGGCACCCGGTTCATTACGACTGGCACCCGGTTCATAACGACTGGCACCCGTTTCATAACGACTGGCACCCGGTTCATAACGACGGGCACCCGGATCATTACGACTGGCACCCGGTTCATAACGACCGGCGCCCGGCTCATAACGACTGGCACCCGGCTCATAACGACTGGCACCCGGTTCATTACGACTTGCACCGGGTTCATTACGACTGGCACCCGGTTCATAACGACGAGCACTCACTTAATTTCCAAACACAAATTAAACGAGGATAATGTCTTGAGGATACGATGAGAGAGTTCAGAAGTCTATTCTTTGTAAAAATACGTTAGCATGATCTGAGTGGTTTCCGCTCTCCTTAGCCACAATACATCACTTCAGTCTCTGCTCTCATTAAGATACTCCTGTTATCGTCTATGCCACATATTCCAATACGTTCCGATGGCCACCATCCTTTAAACGATCCTTTCATTCCTTTCTTGCCCCATAAAGATACATATAAACGGGGTGGTAAAAGCAAGTCCTCAAAGAGGTTATCGGAAAACCGAGCTTGCAAGTTACCGGCAGCAGTCCTATGTGAACTTTCAATGTTGGCCTAGCATTGTGACGAGGTTAGTTATAATGGCAATTTTCAGTGACTACAAAATTCGATTCTGCAATGACAATATCTCAACAAACAGAACTAACAATACCACCTCATGGAGTGCCTTCATGACTTTTACCCTGCAGTTGATAAGGTAATTCATATTTGGAGCGTTTTCAGGCCGACAAAATAACATTTCAATAAATAACATAAACACTTGGACAAACTCCAAAGATTACGTACCTTGAACGGCTGCTAAGGTGCTCATCGTTGAAGATTCCGGCTGGAGAACGCACGTTAAATCAACTAATATGATGAATAAAAAAGTATCAAAGTGAGTATGCTGTCGAAATCATGCAAAATCCGTGCCTTAAAAGATCAGCTAACGATTCCCAATCTCAGTAAGAATAGTTTATTAAATGGACTGTGTCTCTAAGCGAAAATGGGGCAAAAAAGCTTACTTCTATTGACAAATTAACAGTGAGGAGTGAGGGAGAGCATGTGGCCAGCCACACCAAAGCTGATTTGAAACAGAGACGTCGTGGAGAAAGTCCGATGCTGGCCCTTTCCAACCATATGAACAAGATACAACAGACAGATGTATGTTTTTAATAGAGTAGATACTAGAGAAATAGAAACGTGTGTCAACAACGTGATCCTTTTGCGAATGCGTGGCTCACGGATTCGCATCCCACTGGTGACATATTTTTCTACTTCTATAGTATCTACTCAAACTTTCTCATTTCAAATCCTCTCCTTTCAGAGAGATATTTTAACTCTTACACGCTACCTCATGACCCTGAGGTTATCGGATAAAATGCAAGACATTGTGAGTGTTAAAGACATATCTTGCTACAAATAAATTTAACATAAATTAAATTAATCAACTTCTTCCAGAAATGTATTCACAGCAATTCAATCGGAAGTTCTACTCAGTATTGCTTCAGAAAATCTGAGACAGAATCATGGGGAAAAAGTAAAACCAGAAAAATGAGACAGGCATGACTCTATAAACTACAACGTGACTACGGGAACTTACTGCTTCCGCTCGAAAAGATAAATTGCATATTTAACAAGGCGGAGGGTTGCAAGAAATTATACATGAATCAAGAAAAACTGGAACAAGAAATCGGACTTTCTATTACTTGAAATCACTGAATGCCCAAGAAAAATCAAAGAGGTAAAAAGGCCTGATGCCTTCAGCTCAATAAAGCAATGGAAAACGTTATATATACCCTTCTATTCAGAATAATAATAATAATAATAATAATAATAATAATAATAATAATAATTCTATTCAGAATATTATGAATCAACTCGTTTTTGACACTCTCATTAACAGATTCGTGCAAATACCGAATGATAAATATGCGGCCGAAACAAAGATCACTCACAAAACTGGTTCGAGCGCAACGAATGCGTCTTTCACGTTTACAAAAAATTCTATTTCAGGTCATCTAAATATTGATTTCTATTTCTACTGATGATGAAAGTGGCAAAACGTAAAATATCGGATCATTTGATACAGTTTTTACAGTAAATAATCAGAGGGGACATGGTTAATAATACTGATATCTTTCTGATGTAACACGTTCCCTTTCCTTTGGTACCTAAGTACAGGAACGAGACAGCATGCTTATGGTTATTGCAGTAGCTAATAGTTGTATGTAATAAGTAGGTGAAACAGTGTGCAGGGACACT
>JAAAKL020006494.1:0-17941 GCA_010016065.2 Carybdea cf. marsupialis auct. non (Linnaeus, 1758) | reverse complement strand
CAATTCTGACGATTTTGTACTCTGAGGAGTGTCAGACGAAAAAAGCTTTTCAGTACTAAATTGTTTTCGCTATTTCGTGCAGTTTTACTGTTTTGTACCACCAACAAACTATTCTTTAGGGTCATAAAACTTTAGGAAAACAACTCCTGTTTCTTATTGACAAGAGCTACCGTTTGTAAATGAAACAAGCTCTGACTTGACATAAAAGCAGAAGATCAATCAGTCACTAAAAGACGCATGGATAGCAATAGTAAGCATCTTGGAGATTGGTTTTATTAAAGATAACGGGAAGCCAAAATATTTACAAATTAGAGGCGGGTAGGTTATAAGGCTTGAGCCGTGTTCTCTCCCAATCTCCTTGTTGTCAAGTTTTATCACATCTGCTAAATATACCACGTGCAAATAAATAAAATTTAATGCGAGGGACTCCTGGATGCCTATTTCCAGTGCAATCAATGTTTTTATCATCATTTACACTCAAGTCGTGGCACGACTCTTTGTGGCACCCATGCAGAATCTTCTCCAATGCTCTCTAACCTGCGCTCGCCTGATGACCTCAACAAAGGACATGCCAGTGATCTCTTGACGTTGTCATGGTAGCGGGTGGCTGGTCTTACTCGTTTCTTAGTGCCAAAAACACTGCCAGTAAGAATGTCTTTATTACGTCCATCTGTTCTGGCAATTTGTCCTATAAAGGCGATTTTACGGTAATCAATGTCACTGAGTAGTGTGATTCCGCCCACCATCTGGTTAACATAATCATTTGTTTTTCGCTCACGCCAACTAATACGGAGCATGCGCATGTAGCACCAGTATTCAAATGATTGTATTCTCTGTCTGTCTTCTTGCTTTGTGACCCAGCATTCGCTACCATAAGTAGCAATTGGGAATACAAGACTTTTTAGAATGCGCAGTTTCGTTATAATGGTGATCGACTTTTCCTTCCAGATGGTGGTCAGTGAAGTTACTTTTTATTTCTTTGGAGTCATTGTTATCGTCTGCAAATAGTGCTCCAAGGTAACAGAACTCATGGACAATACTCTCATTGCCGATGACTAAATCCTGATGGTCAGGAATGGTGTTGGAGATGACTTTCATTACCTTGGTCTTACTAACATTTAGTTGTAAACCAGCTGCTCTGCTTACTCCTTCTACTTTCGTGGTAATGTCATGTAGTTCATGCATTGAACTAGCTAATAGAATAACATCGTCAGCATAGCGGAGGTTGGTTATTGTTCTTCCACCAATCTGAACAGACCCGGCAAAGTTTTCTAGAGTAATTGTCATTATCTGCTCAGCATATAGATTAAATAGCCATGGTGATAGGATACATCCTTGATGTACACTTTGACCGATATTAAAGTAGTCAGTATTTCCGTAAGATGTTCGAACTGTTGTTGTCTGGTGTTCATACAGGATTCTAATCAGAGCAACAATGTTAGAAGGTATGCCCATATTCATCATAACATCCCAAAGTGTTTCGTGTATCACAGTGTATCATCACAGTGCAAAGATAAATATTTTTGCCTCTTTCCTTATATTTTTCAATTTTCAGTTTCAAATTTAAAATCTGGTCTCTTGTACCTTTACCAGGCATGAAACTATAATGTTCCTCACCAATTTCTCTGTAGAGTTTTGTTCTCATTCGGTCGATGATTATTTTAACAAAATTTTGCCACAGTGGCTAATTAGAGGAATGGTGCGGTTGTTAGTGCACTGTAGAATGTCTCCTTTTTTGGAATAGGAACAAACACTGAGACTGTCCTGTCTGCAGGCCGTGTGCCATTGGTCCAAATATTACAGCAAAGTTTATGAAAAAAGGTTGTAATATTTTCCCCCTTATGTTTTATTAGTTCCGCTGGAATATCATCAGTTCCAGGACTCTTGTTGTTTTTCAATCCCTTGATTGCCTTACTAATCTGAGAGTGCAGAGGAGGTGGTTCAATGTCGATGCTGGATGTAGCATGATTGCCAATATCGTTTGTTAAAGTATCAATGTAAATAATACAAAGTCACTGCCTTACCCTCAAGTCTTCTGTTAAAACTAATTTGAATGTCCTATCTTTAAAGTAGCTGGCGTAGTCTTCATAAATACTCAACTTATCATCGTCTTCAGCACTATAAAAAAACACACAAGAAACTAGTAACAAGCTTCTCTTTTTCAAAAAGTTGTATACAATTCGCCTGTCACGTTCTTGTGCACTAAGTCATCATGTTTATCTCAATTTATTACAAAACGATTCAGCAAACAATTCTACATTTGTAAACATCAAGCAACTCAGTATGACATATCCAAAAGTATCAAACAAAACATTGGCAAAATAACTTGCGGAATTTTGTTTGTGAAGAAGTAAATTCTGTTTGCATTTGGCCAATTAGTTGAGCGTTAGTATGGTTGATTTCACAGCATGTATTCTGTTACTTTACCAATGGTCAAGACTGGCCCTATACTTACAACCAGATGTGTTTTTAAACAAACTTTCAACTGCATTCAGATGTATGAGCTGACTACACACACAAGCTAAAAGAGAAAAAATGCCGGAGTTTACCGTGCAGTTCTTAAAAAGTGCCATAGCAACTACGAAAAGTGAATTTGACAACAAGATGTATCGCACTATGGTAGTCTTCTTCGTTTCTCTTCCCATAAAATAAACTTAAGTACCTAATTTAAAGAATTTCCTTTCCGTGGAACATAATTCTTAGTCCCAGTATCACCTAGCATACCGTCAATACACTACGTTAACATGCTGCAAACACTTTCCACCCACTCTTCAAATTCGACGTAAATACTCTTATTACTTTTGCAAACGACAAACAACTTAACTAAACAGTTCCTGATGTCATAAGGGGAATAACGGTGGGCTATACCTTGCTTTGAGAAAGTACAGAAAATGGTAACCAATTTTTCGGTCTATCTCGTGAATACCATTTAATAACGTGTATAGATTTTCAGTGTTCATATCGTTCTTTTCTGATGCGCAAATGGACCTATAAAAAATAACAAAAAAACAATTGAGTTAAATGAAGAGGACAAGGGTTATCAGCGAGACGCATATTGATCCATGGCATATGAAGTTGATGGCCTTCTCTTTTCTAACAGGAAGAGATTGGACAACATCAATAGTTTGATTGGTAGCCCTGATTAAAGTCAATGCATACCGTACGATAGCACCGATGATATTAAGAGCTTGTACTGTTTGCTAAACATGAAAAGTATGATCTGCATGAAAAGTCGCGTCATCAACAGAATAATATCAGGGGAGCACCAAAGCAAAATCGTTTAGTAAAGAGATTTTAATTAAAAACAGGATATCAAAAACAACTAACAAAATAAAGTCAACATTATTGGAGGCTTCCACCCCTCCCCCTTGTGGTTGAATCCATGATTATAAGCATTGTACTGGTGTTGACATACACCTGAGAATAAAATTCAATTAGAGGAAGATATCAATTATTCGCATCAAAAGTAACAAAATACCTGGCGATTAAAGGAAGAGTTATGCAAATTATTGCGCAAGTCCGAATTATATTACAGTTTTCATTTCATCTCTTTCCATTCAACACCCTTTAAATTACCAAAAATTATTTCGCTCCGAATGAAAGACTGGTATATTAAAGACCTATTGGCAATGCAAATTCTTTATGTGAATTGGGACAAGTCCGAGTTCGTTATAATGAATAAACCCCATTTCTCGACAATCTAGAAACGACCTACCTGAATATAACATGTTGGGGTTTCTCTAACGACTCTTCTATCTTCCTAAGAAATAAAAGAGAGGCAAAACAATATGCCGATTATATACTTAATACCAGCTCTTCTCTTGCATCCTGTTTGAGTGGGCTTGTCAGTAACAAAAATGGGTATCTTACTTAAAACAACAGGTACTTAAACAACTGTGAAACATTGTAAAGTTGGTTGGGAACAGCTTTGGCGTGCATTACATTTTAATCGCCGTTCCATCTCTGAATTGGTTCAAGTCTCCGACAAGTTTTGTATGAAGTCATTGTTTTTCAGTATTCCTAAAACTGAACAATTCATATAACTATCTCGTTTTGCGCAAAGATACTATCCGCCATATTTGCTACAAATTTTAACCACTTGTACATACATACTTAGTTGCTATCGAAACCAAACCATCTAAAGAGGAGCTTGCGATCTTCGGTTATTGTTATCAGGTAAAAGGCATCCATCGGGTTCTTCGACTCTTTAGGGAGTCTTTAATGGCTAAATTGGCAGTTAATAAGTAAATAAGTATCAAGAGTGGCTTATGAAACCTCGTTGAATACTTTGGAAAGTAGAAGGAGAGTAAGCTATTGTGATGGAGATAAATTACAATTGTCTATCTGTAACAAAGTCCGATAAAAACAGTTCCTTTTAAAGCAATTGCATAAATCTCTTGCCGTATCTATAGCTACATAATATTAATCATTGTTTCATGAGGTTGTATGATAATTCGTCTAGCAAGCACAGGTTGGCCAAGACAGACTGGAACGAGACCCAGCGATCATGAGATAAGGATGTACAACAAAACCTCTGGTTTGCTTTTCTCAATTTGATGTCAATAACATTATTTAATCTGTTTACTTCTTCGCTGTTTATCTCCAAATAGCAAAAATATTACGGTTATGAGACAGTTTTTACTAATATCCATAAAATGATATAGCTCAAGCAAACACAATGTCTGAGTCATTCCTTAAAAAGGTAAGCAACCAAGTCGGTGAATTCTCATTCTCGCTTGGTACCTATAAACTTGTCGCCGACCCAGTCCTAAAGATCTTGCTTAAACATCCTAAAAATGCTTGCACGCAAAAAAAGCACGTTCCCGTTGATTCTTTTATAAACAATCCACTTACTTGCTTGTGATTTCCTTGGGAAGGCATGGTTGTGCAAGATGTTCCGCCAGGCATGCAGCTAAACAGATACAAATAGATGCAGCAGACTCCTCGTCAAAATCACTCTGTATGAACGAGAAAGGGAAACCCGTGATTCAGATACCCTTAAACAAATTCAATGAAATTATCACTGTCTATCTGTCTTTCTCCTTGAAGGTTTAGCACCAGGTCTCAATCAATTTTCAAAATACTAACGCCATCACTACTAAAAGTCACTTGTAAATACAAAACTAGTGCCATTCTCCCAACACAAAGTGCAAAAGCTAAAAAACCCCATACAGTATGCTCAAGAAACCTACCAACGACTCAATATTTGATACGATAGTTTCCATGGCATCACATCTTGCTTCTTCCCTACAAGGAAAAATTAGATACAACTAACATAATTTTAAGCCATAGATTGACGATGGATGATGAAACGTTTTCCTCCTCACAGATAATAAAAATGTCTTAGGTATGAAGATAAAAAGTTGCTAATCAGTGACATTATCAAGGGCTGATCACGAATTGTGACGCAAAACAACACTAAAGTTCAGAGTTAACACGTTGTACAATTCTCCTCTCACCAAAAAGTTCTTTTGCACAAACTTTCCTGGTTAGTAACATAAGTAGAAAAGCTGGTTAATTGTTCGTGCGTTTAGAAATTGTAAAATAAAATAATTTTGTCCCAAGTAAACAAGGATTAAAACTAGTAAAATAAGATGCGAGATGAAGACAAGACTGTTATTGAAGAAATAATATAAACCAAACGTTTGTTCTTTGCTTATTCACCTACGTGCCTTTTCTAAATAATTTTTTAATTAGTTTGCATCAAATAATTACAAGAGAGGTAACAAAGAACAAAACCAGTGACATATCATTTTCAGTAATTAAAATCACTTACAGTAAGGACCTGAGAAAAATCAGAACTACTTTACCATAATTGTGCAATGGAGTAGTTATACAAAAGGCATATTACCCTTCAGATTTTAATTTCAGAATATTGTCCTTTAAAATAACGTTATCCAGATTTTGAAATTCCTCCAGCTCTGTAATGTCCTCTCCATTTAAATCGACGTTGCACCGAGATGTTACAGCATCTTCAATTTTTGTATCTATTGGCTTGAACTGCTTTTCATCTTTCACATGTGACTTAGTTGCCATCCCGTGCTCATCTTCGTCTGAGAATGTGGCATCCTCGATAACTTCAGCTTCGATTGTTACAACATCTGCTGAAGCAGGTGTTGCTTCCTTTGTAGGTGCTTCGACTGGTGCCTCTTCATGTACACTTGCAGATGGCACTCCCGGGGCTTCAGATCTAGGCGACGGAGGATCATCTGCTGACGATACTAAGAGAACAAAACAACAGGACTATAGCGGTCGTAGACCTATTATAACAACACAGCAATGACGAATGTAAGAAGGCAAGAGTGACTAGCTGGCATTAAAGTTACGCCGCACCGTAACGAGGCGTTTCGTGGGAGAAGCTGAAACCTCAAAACGCATAAATAAGAAATTTTATAATGGAATATATTAAAATTGCATTTGTAACTTGTCCATCGTAAGAGAGGTGCCAAGAAACATCACGCTATCGAGTTGCTTCTACTCCAAATATTGCAAGAATAAGAAAAGCAGGAGTTGAAGCAGAAAAAACTTTAATAAATAAAAAAATGTACAAGGGGGAAAAAACAAAACAAAAATGAAAAAAAAGTTAACTTGTTTTGATACCACAAAAACACTCAAGCTGATGACGCACAACAGCATCGGGATACAAAAATAAAAAACACTGAACAGAAAACAATCGACTGAGTTAGCTAGATATGGTCCTTGGCGATTTCGTCAAAAGCATGTTGATAGCCTGATAAAATTTACAGTAGATTTCTTATGGTTATACTGCTGGTTGTAAAAAATTGTAGGCTCTGCTTCCATAAAGAAGGAAATCATACAAGTGGCCTTCAATACGTTACGTTATGTCATTGCCAACTACATCAGACACCTACTCACCTGGCTACCACTCGCTACTTTGCATTCTCAGGCTGGGTTGCCACAAGCTAAATTATGACTAAATTTGAGTTTATTTAGTCCTTTTATCTTGCGTAACATCTTTTTGGAGGGTCGGATATTTGCGATCAGTGAATTTTTGAAAGAAGAGATGACGTTTGGGAATATCACTAGTCAATTTGCTCCACTCAGAGTGAAAAGAACTCGTAGACTATAGACCATGTACTGTGTATATATTAGGGCGACGTAACTTGTATGATACATTACTTTCCTAAGGGAATATTGCATAGCTTAACTATAACTACTGAAAAGACACATCCTTCCATACCACCTCCTGTTTCAAACAGTCTCGCAGCCCAGTTGCTTAAAAGGTCTCTAAAAGTTAGGTATAAGAACCCTCCTCCGCTCCACTGAGAGCGCTGCCCATGCGTAGATTACAACTTTTGAGATAGCGATACACCTTTCTCATAGCAAGATACATCGTAATCATTCTGGCGTAGCCTAATTTGTAGTCTGTACATGTGGTCTGCAACATCTCATGTTACATGTTTTGATAGAAATTGGAATATTTGAATTGGCCGATTAGCTTTTACAACCCTCTCTTTTCTATGATCAATGAAAGTGAAAGGCTTTAATATGGAATCAGATCAAGATGTTGGTGGCTCTTTGGAGTTCTAATTTCCTAACTACCAGGGAAGGGTGTCTTTCTTTAGTAGAAAAAATGGTCTGACCTCCTTGCTTTGCATCATCAGAGTTGAAGGTCATTTTGAGTCGGTGACCTCAGTTTTCTATAATAAGGAGATCACAATTTAGAGCATCTGATGATATGTTTGCACCATGGCTGATGGATGTGTCATCGGCAAAAAATTAACTTTCCCTTTTAATAACATCGTTAATGTAAATGTCTCTCCGAGCAAACTCCATCAGTTGATGATGACTTATGTAAATGAATAAAAGAGGATCTGGAACAGAGACTTGAGAAACTCCGAGATGCGTTTTCAAGATGTTGCATTTTTCGTTTAACAAAAGTCTTTGGTGCCTTTCTGCCAGAAAGTTCTTCATAAGAAATGAAGATTTCCATAGGTTCCATTTGATTTTGAAAGATAGATCGTCATATCAAAACTTATCAAAATCCTTGGGATATATCGAGAAACACAACTCTTGTCTCCTCGTGGCTTTCAAAAGCCTGAAAGATCCCATTTGTTGTTAATACAAGCTCACTGACGGTAGAATCGCCTGTACGGAACCCAGATTGATTCATGGATTATTATAAATTTCGGAAGATATTATTTTTTCGACAATTTGCCCACAAATTGAAAGAAGGGACATGTTGGTATGTAGGTTGTTTTAACCTGACGATCTCTTTTCTTACAAACCGGGCCAACATTTATTGGTTTCCAAAAAAGAAGAATACGTGTCTGACTCTAGAGAGATATCGACAAGGTTTACTTAAAAACGCCAAACAAAATGCTATCATATCCGCTTGCCTTTTTAGAATTGAGCTGATCTATCAAGTTAAGAAAGTTATCCTGAGTAATTGTTATTTTCGTCACTCTAGAGGTTGTTTTGCAACTAAGGGCGGAATGACAGTAGCTTTCTTCTTATCCAAAACTTTATTGATTGTTTCCAAATATGTTTCATGACAGTTTCTGAGTCACACACATTATGGCCAAGATTATCGTAGTATTTCTAGTTGCGGCGTTTCTTAAACTTCTCCCTCTTTCATGATCACTTGTGTTTCTGCCATTTCGCACAAACACCCGTTGGACTCTCTGTTCTTCACGGATAGTCTTTTTGATATCATCGGTAATCCAAGGAGGTTCCTCGGGAATGCAAAATATTTGAACCGTCCGAGAAATGTCATGCTAAAAACGTCAGCTTGCTTATTACAATTGAGACCCTTAATTTTCTACAATTGAATTCATCTTCTCAATTACTTTGGACTATGACTGATTTCAATACCATACTAGCATTGGCCCAATTCCAAACACGACGGATGAAAGGCAGGGATATTTAAGCTACGTAATCCGTAAATGGTTTCCTACATTAAGAGTGATCCAAAATCTATAACCAGATTTGGCTAGTCTATGTATCTTAAATCAATGCAGCTTTCTGCATTGCCAATATTATGTGTTGGCTCGTTAATGAGTTAATAGAAGTTGAGATTTCAACAAATGTTCACCCCGATGCCCTCTAGATTTTCACTGCCCAGTCAGTAACAGAATAGTATAGTATCCATAGGATGCTAATTGGATGTTGTGTTGGGCAACACTTGGTTATTGATGTGGAGAGAGGATCCTTTCGCTAGTAGATGTATTCTTTTCAAAGACTTTCATTCGCTCATGCGTTCGAGGCAAAATGTCCACATTTCTTTCAAACTTAATAAGCAGTAGGGTTCCAACAAGATATTTTGGGTGGAAATTATGGAAGTAATGTGTATAATGATAAAATGTTGTTTCATGCTGGAGACATGAAAAATCACAGCAAAGAATTATTTTACGAGTGTGAATATAGCATATATAGAAGTATTTCTCTCCGTCTTGATGTAGAAAGAGATACCTTCTGGTGTCATATGTTAAGAAGAAAGGTCGAAAACTATGCCAGGCATGTACTAGTGTACATATAGATTATCATAATTTTCTCACGCAAATACAACTAACGTTTCTCTTAGCCAATTCCAAAACTATGACAACAAGGAAAGGATATTCTCACAATGCCCAACAGATCATGCTGTAAGTTTGCACTCCGATGAGTGATCCGATGAGCAGCAGCCGCAACTGGTCTAAACTTCTCACAGCTCATATGCCCGAGGCCATCAGAAAGTGGTAAATCAATTTCGGAGTACAAAAATCTGGTCACCGTTAACCAATCCAAAAAGCAACATCAAAAGGTGGTCGTTATAAAAGTCAAAAACGGCGTTGCCTTGTAAACAGTGTTTATTTTCTTTAGACAAATCTGACTGAACGGATTCATTGTCCTATATTTCACTAGCCGGTCTCTGCGCTCTGATATTTTGTTATTTGAAACTACCAAATAGTAGGAATTCATCTAAAATGCAGACCATCACCCCCTCCCTTTCGTGGTTTTAGTCCATAATATTTGCAATTGGCTTTAAAGAATCCATAAACACAAAATCAATTGATCCACTGCTGGTATTCTGAAGCACCTCAAAACATTCCTTATATCCTCCCATTCGATAAAATGCAGCGGATGCCAGTTACTCCATTTCGAAGTTAGCATACACTTACTCAACACCACAAATATAAAAAATGGTTATAAAAATGCAACATCTTACATTGACAAATTTTTATATGTTCTTCATTTCTGTCACATATTACTATACCTGAGGGTTCCCTTGGAAAAAATTCAGGTAGGAGATCTTTGATAATTGTTTTCAATTCCCGATCAATCTTTGGCAAACTTAATATTGGCAAAAGGGAACTGCAAGAGAATGAGATATCTATATTATAAATGTCACTTCCTAAAGGAGCTGGTGCCACCGCCCAGCATGTCAATAAGCAAGAATACAACAGATTCACTGTAATAATTTATGCATTGGTATCTAACAAGAATTATTTAATTAAACCATGGAACTGTTGTCCTGGCATTTGAGTAGTGACATTGAGGTGAACAGTGTCTTAGTTTGCCCATAGTTTACGTCGAATCATTCCTGTTTCTATACCTTCCCAATAGGATTTCACTGAACAGTATAAATTTTGAACGTAGTTTTTCGTATTTCCTGTATTACAGGATGACTAGAAAATCACGTGAAAGTTGTCCCAAACCTGCCACTGTCAAAGTGGTATTTACTTGATAAAAGGCAAGTCAATCCAGACAGTCGCAAAAAGGCCTAGTTTTTAGAACTCCCGTGAAACTTAAATAGAAGAAAGCTTGCATGGCTTCGATAACAACCACAAGGCTTGGAGTGTCTGCTTATGCATTATTTCCAATTGATCTCTGCAACATTGGAATAAGATGTTTAATTGGGGAAGTGATCATAGTCACGTTTGTAAATAACTATCTACTGCTTCCAAGTAACGAGTAGTCTTTCCCAAAGCAAAAGCAATGATGGAGATCCGAGGATATCGTCAGTTCCATCTACTTTGTTCATCAATTAAAAACACTTTGAGACAATTAAAAGTCATCTTACCATGTAAAAATACATGGAAAAGTTACCGCGAAAAAGCTCTCTCCCCTACAATAATATTACGGTCTGTATCTCTAAAAAGCCAAGCCTCTCTAAAAGAATGTCTACATCAGTAAAGCGCATGAGCATAAGAATCTCCACTTAAAACGTGCCCCTCAATAATTCGGAGAGACTTCAAATGTTGCAATTCAAGTGTGATCATTTGAACTAAGTACAGGTATGTTGCAAAAATGCCCTTTCGGAAACAACGAGAAAAAGTGCGAAGAATGACGGTATTTGTAAAAAAATCCGGTCATACCTTACAACTCTCTTTTGAACAATGGTTCTGAACGAGGAGGCAATTCCCTGTTTGGTTACATTGACGTGCTGGACACTGTAATTTGTTGTCATCTGCCGGAAAAAACATTCAACGCGGTTATATCACTAGTATCTTCCCATAAAAAGATAAACAAGCAAGCACTGCGTGGCATATTCATTAAAATAAATAATCCCACATCGGTAACGTAACTATTCACTTGCAAACTCACCCTGCATATGAAATCCAAAAGTGTGCAAGTTATATTTGGGTGTGTCCTAACGGAATGATACATCAGAAGGGCGGCTGGCTCTATAACAAGGGAAATGAGTTAGGATACAAGAGAGCACGCTAACGTGTGCATAATGAAAGAAATAGTCGCTTAGACGCGCAGATACAATTGTAGCAAAGAAAGTGCGGGCTGCAACTCCTTTTAAATGCCATAGCGGAGATATAACGTCATGATTAATTGCAAAATCATGCAATAATAACTACGTTCCATGATAACTGCAAACAGTAATTCTGTTATTTCATATAATAATAATACATTCATTATAGCACAAATTACATCATCAAATCAACAGACCCTACAGACTGCCCATTATATCAAGCAAAGATAGCAAAACAACTCAAATTCGTGCCTTGAAACTGAAACTGATATAAAAATGCAGGCCTGATAAGTATTTTGTGCACGTTTAAAACATGTCCCCTCAATCTAGGGCATGGTCACTGCCCTTTACCAAACTGGTTGTGAAATTTCGATATCTCAGGATTCTTCATCTGCCGGATCTTGAAAAGTATTTCAAGATTATCAAATTAACATCGATACATTCCAATAAAATAAAATTGCAAGTATTATCTACTAGGCCTTTGCCGTTTTTTGAAATATCGTCAATTATCAGAGGGGGCTCACGAATGCCCCCTTCCAGTGCAATAACGCATATCTCCAGACCCCTCTCCGAGCAGCATTACCATGTCTGAAGATACAACACTTCTAAAACAAATGTTGCGGCAACCAAAAATTTTGTTTGCAGGAAAACGCAAAGAAGAAAAGAAAACTTAACTCGATAATACTTCGTAGATACAAAGTAATTTGTTACTTTACGACGACTGCCGGTTGTGATCTTCTGACTACAAACATACATATGTTGACAATACCCTGCATCTTCCAAAAAGACACGTCGCATACTAACTAAAACTGTGTCATGTGACACTACAAATCAATCTACCTTTTGCGCTCAAAGCTGTAACTACCAGAAAAATTATGTCGGAACCCAAGTTGCAAAAAGATATACCATGCACACATAAAAACTGAAGTACAAATACTATACAAACGAAAGCAAATCAAAATGATGACACCACTTGAAAACAAATAAAGTGTTGAATCCAATAGGGTCGAACTACTGAATGTCAATTGATACCTATCAGCATCAAATACCTATAAGCACCTTTACGAGATTACAAAAATAGCAGAATAGAGAAAAACTCATACCAATATTCATTATGTTATCTTTATCCCTCGCAAAGAACAACCAGTCATAAAATAAAGCAAGCTTCATATTTGCTTGTGATATTGGGTTCTATAACATGAAAAATGGCAATTTGTACAAAGTCACTTTCAAGTTAAGTGATCTCTTTCCTTACACTGTACTCTAGCACAAAGAACATCAGAAATCGATCAGTAAGCAGCGTATGAACGCTGTGCAAACATAGTTATCCAACTGGACCTTACCTAAGCAACTATAAAAAGCTATCGCAAGTACCGCAGAAATATTAGTCTAGGTTACACAACGTGCATAATGCTGGTGTGCTCTCTATCAGACAATAATTAAAAGGCAGAAACCTCTGCAAACTCACCTGGCAAGATGTGTACAGCCATCCAAGCACAGCCCATCTGGGTATAATGTCAGAGCATAGTACTTCGTTTGGTGGGTGAATCACGCCACAGATAAAGCGAACTAGATCCGGTATTAACGACTGACTCTCCGACCTTGAGAAGTACTAAGCGAAAAAAAGGAGATTACAAACATAACATGAAAAATAAATCAATGAAAATCCACACGTTTTTCACATCTAAATTAAACTGTTGCTGAGTACGTCATTAGAAAGGTGTAGAAGAATATCGATCACCAAGTCGCGGTGACTACCTGTGGATGAGTTTCAGATACTTACCATTGTGGCATTTGAACAGTCTTTCGAAGAGTTGCCATTGTGGTCATCACAAGTTCTCGACTAAGTTCCGTGATGCTGTTCGTTATAATAGCAGCGAAGAAAAGACGTACTCACACGAAACCTATGCGCTCAAATTCCCCACGTTAAATAGATTTCTTGTGAACGCTATCCAGTGTATACTTAGCTTCCCTAATCATGACTTTATTCACATAAAAATAATAAATAAAAATCATAATAAAAAATATGATCACACGGGCATGACCGCCATGCACAGGTTATACTATTTCGAATTCAAGCTGCTGTCTCGAAGTACACACTCACTTAATATTTATCAACAACGATGTTGCTCGGTACATATCACGCAAAAACAAAAGTTTTGCACGAAGGAATCCGTCGAAATCTTGTAGGCCCCTCCCCCCTTACCCCTATGACAGCTAACTGAAGGACGGGCTTGAAACATAACAAGTTCTAACCGACCTGCTAATGCCCAATATTTGTTTGTTAATACAGACTACTGTCGGAATCTTTCTCTAGATTGTCTCTCCGTGACGTAAAAGGCCCGCTTTGAGTTTTATCACAGTCACAACATATAACAGAACATGCATAACTCAAACACGACTCCCGAACAAATAGTTTAAAAATCAGACTATGTTAAAAACACTCCAGTATCTGATTGGCAATAGTATGCACACCACTAACATCGAGAGGCACTGACCAAAGATTGTCCCGTGACTTTTCTTACACTTACATGCTGTTTAAAAAAAAATTTCCTTCACTTATCTAAGTTTTAAGTGCCTTTTTTCAAAACTGGGCATTTCCCAGGTTTTCCAGCCTTCGCAAGTTCTGTGGCAAGCACACTCGTAAAAGAGCACCCAATGCAAGTGCATGCTCATCCGTAATAGTAGTATTGTTGCAACTTTACTACACGATGAAGAGTATGTTGTCGACAACAGGATTTCTCACATCATTCCACTCTGTAATCAAAAGCAGTGCGCCGGCAAGTAAAAGCGGTACCTAGGGATGGAGGTAAGGTTTCCAAAGTTTGTGCGAAACTATAAAACTGTCACGACTTTTGATAGTGAAATTTCATATTGCTTGAAATCAGCCTCGCAATGGCACAGTTTCGTAGATTATATCAAGGTTTGCGATACATATAGTTTCGAAATCGTTATTAAATATGATTTTATAAATATACTGCGATATTGGAAGTGCAAACTCAATATATTTAACTTTGCTGGCTACCTCGAATTACTTTCTAGCATCTCTTTTCTACCTTATAAGCAAGGCTATTCCCAAGTAATACAATCGTGTATTCTGTAGTTTATGTACTTTACTTCTGACATCAGATGGTACGCGGGACATCAGAGTTGCCAATGGATACACTCTGTACCTAGTGACAAGCCAAATTTACAGAAGTGATCCACATTCAGCTTATTATTGAAACGGAATTAAACGTTTCGTCCTCTAAAGGAACTCAAGTTTAAGTTAGACTATGAGAGGCTATCAAGATCTTATCATAATTTACCAGAGATAAATATGAAGCTCTTAGAAGATGGGTTTTCCCATTGCTTTTCACTGACCTGGCATAATTACTTTAAACAGAAAATTCGAAGTCTAAAGCGGGCCTTAATCGTGCTGGAAATCAACCACAACAAATGAAAGTTTCAAACCATTGCTTGCTTTACAACAAACGATGTAACTTTCATTTGACACAAATACTGCCTTTTGTTAATAAAATTTAGATTTGCATATAAATGCATTATTTACCTTAAATATATGGATATTCCTTAAATGAAGCTAAGTAAATTTCGGCAAAGCAGCTCCCTAGTTTGAAACACCTACTGATGCAACTCAAAAACTCATGTCAGCCCTGGGACACTCACCTTGGAAAAACAACTACAAAAGCTAAGAAAGACGTGTGAAGTAATTTACCTCTTTGTAAAACCAATCTTGATACCGTTTCTGCTGTCCAAATCTCACCTGTTTATAGAAAACAACGACACAGTAGTAAATATACAGTAGTGATCATAAAGTGATCAGCTGGTCAGTTGTTGCTCATCCTTGAGCTATCTCTCCTGTGCATCAAACATTATCTCTGTTCAGATGTCACTAAAAGAATGTATAGGCATTAAAAAAGAGCGGGTTTTGTCGCCATACTAGTTAATCGCCTAAGCTAATTGTGTTTGTGTTGCAGCCCTCTTCTCTGGAACATCCATCTTGCAATCAGTTAACATCAATATAAAACAAGAAAAAGGTGGTTCACATATTAATATTATAGAAGCAGTTCTGTCGAACGCAACGAACCTTTGATAGCAAAAAGTTTATTTTGTTTTCCATATCCTGGGTGAGTCGACTTGCTAAAATCTTTCTCGATGTCCTTGTAGTGAAAAGTTGCTGAAGACCTATATTAAAAAATTAAAAAACATGGCATTGATGAGGTTTCATTCACCCTACATCAGGGCAGAAAGACTTCTTTCCACCTGGTTAACACCTTGGTTACAAGTACGAAGACAATGATCTTATTAGCAATTGGAGATAGCAGTTAAAGTTAAGTAAATTTTCCTACTCTGTGATGACATTTACTAAACAAAAAGATGGTATTTAATGGAAGAGACATCACCCTTGCATATTAAAACATTATACTTAAGAAATGCTCTTCTCTTTTTTGCTGTCACTTACACATCTCAATAAGGCTAAAAAAAGAAGAAAATTTACATCATGACTATAGCATTAGCTTACCAGAAAATTGTGGGCTAAACTGCGATGGTCGATGCAATAAGTCTTTCCACAAGGCTGTGAACTCCGGAATTCTACAAAAAAACAATGTCTACTACATCAACTGAGAACACAAAATATTGCATACAAAAATAACATAATGATAAATCGATTTAACGTTAATAGCAAAACATACATCTGCACCTTTAGACCAGTTTCATATTACAGTTTATGCACACTTCTGCAACGAGCGGAGACATCCGCTGTCGCCTCAATTCATATCTCCCACCACATTTACAATACTGGGGTGGTCTCTAAAGCGGTGTCTCCTTTTCTTGCTAGTGTAGATAACGGAGTCAACAAAAATTGACGCATACATACCTGCTGTGCAAAATACACGAATAGGTATGTGTCACTGATTAATGCGATTACACCTGCTCTGCAAAACACATGAGTAGGTATGTGTCACTAATTGATGCACACGAGCACATCATCATCGGAATAAAACAACAAAATGTTAATGTCACCCTGGCAGAGTGATACACGCCACAAAAACGTAGTGATTTGGACATGCCTACACCATATTAAGGAAAGGCACTTTCTCAGGACGCACATGTATCGAGTTATACTACGTCTTACCTTGACAAACTTTGTAACTGTCTTAATAAATCTCTACCAATCTGTTGGCAATCCGTAAACTAGGAATAAAACAAAACTGAGACATGAGAGCAATTGCAGGGAACTTCTATTTCTTACATTTATGGAAACACACTCCATTGATCACACACCTATCACGTACATAAAACAAACAATTGAGGCAATAGAAAATCATTTACTTCCAAGACTGAGCATTTATCCACATTTTGCAAAGCAATCTCTCGAGGTTTTCTCTGTCCTTTACGAAGGTGTTAGTGATGAAGGTAAAGATGATGATGGTAATGATAAATGGTGGTGATATCAATGATGATAATGATAACTGTTTAAACACTAGCTATCTATTTCGTATACATGAGTGTACATATGTAATTTCCTTTGTTCGCTACGTACAACTCCCACTGTTTTCACCATTTGCATCACTTTGAACGGGACAGTGGGATTAATGGAAGGATACAACGAAAAGAGTTAATAAAACGGAACAAAAAAAAAATTAAAGAAGCGTCAGTAAAACAACAGACTCTCAGGACTGGACCACTCTTTGTTGCGGTGCTCCAGATGCAGCACGATGAACTTATAGCTGCTTTCGAGAATTTCTCCAGAACACTGTCACCATTTAAGTTGTATCTTTTCAGGAATTTTCAGAAATATTTAGACACGGCCAAGGGTGGAAACTTCTCACAAGATCAGATTGAAGTCGACGTTTGCGTTTACAACTAGGTCAATTTTAGTGAACTATATTTTTTTCTTTACAGTCTCGCGACTTCTCTAAGTTCGTTTCGAAACACACAGTCAACTCTATAACGTTCAAAGAGGGTCTGTCACTCGATTTATCAAAGAACACCAAGTCCAGACGATACGAGTTTAAAATTCGCAAGGGTTTGGGTATCCAGGGATGTCCATGTAGAGTTTTACAGAGCCATTTATAGTGTAGTGAGCTGGGTAGCGAGAGAGAGTAGAACATTATTGTGGCGCCCCGTGTACCTGCCTTCTTGCAGTGATGTTCGACAGTTCAATAGAACGTTGAGTTGCGTTTGGGGAGATGATCTACAGAGCGAGCACGTATTATCAGTTATGGATGTTCC
>JAAAKL020006493.1:5086-17941 GCA_010016065.2 Carybdea cf. marsupialis auct. non (Linnaeus, 1758) | reverse complement strand
CTTCTGAGTATTGATACTTTCTTAAGGCCAATCTCAGAAAAACAAGAGTAATTACAGTTTGGATCTGGGTTATGTTTTGGACGAGTGGAGTTCTTTCATTTGCAAAGGTTAAACTAGAGACCATATTGTCAAGTTGATAAAACTTACCTATTTTACCTTCTACAAAATATTCTACAAAAATTACCTAGCCATTCCGAGCCATCGCAAAGGCCCAGTCTATGGTTAGTGGAAGAGAGAAGACGTGAGAGTAGTGCACCTTGTCGTGCACCAATTTACGCCTGAACAGTTTTACTGAAATTGTTAACTGGCAGTTTTACAAATGCGCGAGTAAAAGTCGAAGTGACCAAAACAGCAAGTGCGGCTTCCAGACTAACGACATTCGTCTTTGGCAGCTTTCATCTCTTTTTATTTGCATTTTCCCGTGCAGTGAGGAGTTATACGTGGCAGTAGAAAGGTCAGGAGTTTGCCGAATGTGCATGAGGGAATAACCCTATTACACAGTTTTCTATATGCTCCAATATGTATTCGATAAAATGCCTAAAGTAAAAATCACTATGGAAAAGACCTCACAGCAAGTATCCTTAAGGAAAAGATCCTCCTAGGAAAAAAACCTCGAATGACAAAGCTCTGAATGAAAAACCCTCCTAGGAAAATGTCCACCTATTATTTTAATATCCCAAATCTTACTATGTGACTTTTCAGAAAGTCTTCATACAAATTGCGCTTAAGGCAGGCAGGGTGTGTTAGCGTGGGGGCAAGGTCCTCATTTATGTTATTGGATAGTGAATTACTTTACTAACATGTGGTCTGTTGTGGTTAGCCTCCTATTTTATTCCTTTGAAGAAGGTAACTTTCAAGGGTCAACTTTCAAGGTAAGGTCAACTTTCAAGGCTCGGTTGTACCATAGGTCACTTGCCCCCCTCAGTTGAAATCGACAAATCCCTTAAGCGTTTGAAATTTTTACTTTAAATTTATCTTTAAGGCACTCTCTGTTCATGAGTAATTGTGTGAGGTATGAATCATAACGCCATTTGACCAATACTCTTCAAGGAATGTCAAAACTTTAACTTTCACTCTATTTTAAGAAGTGGAATGTCGTCCTATTGTTTTTCTGAGTTTTCTCTTTCATGGATCTGCCTGCCTTTCCCCCCTTTTTAGCAGAAAGGTAAATTCTCCAAATTTTTGTTTTACCTGGTTATGTATAACCTGGTCAGTTTGCATCAAGTATGTTTGTCGCTAATAGCCTCTGACATTTCGTTTCTCGAAAATCACGACGCTCTTTAATAAGACCGATTTGAGTCTCATTGTGTCATAGTTCCTAGAGGCTCTTCAATGCCAGTATCGGTTTTATGTCTCGTTCATTATTTGTGCGTTGGTTAAAAAGTATTTAATGAAGACCATTCAAAACCTTTTTTTATTGTAGGATATCCAGTTTTAGATCTAATGTGAGATTATATTTTATTTATATTTTGAGTCTGGGGTTTACGTTTTGTTACGATTATTCACCTGATCCAAACAATAATTATCCTAAGTCCCATGGCGGGTGGGAGTACTCTCCACATCGTATCACTCAACATAAGGTATCTGTCAGTACTGTAAATGACTATTTTCTCTTCTACAAAACAGGCTTGGTGTGTATAAATCTGATTTAAATAATATGCCGTTTGTGAGACAACATAACTCCAAAGTTCTTTCTCGGCACAAGTCTCAACACCCAATTTTGCCAATCATTTTCTTGGCATAATAGAGGCAATTATGTCAAAGATTTGTATGCCGTTGCCACTAATTTAGCCCGCATTGTCATATTGCATGGTTATATTTTGATATTAAAGCTTGTAGTTCCTTGAAACTTTATGAGCAGTCTATTCGAAGTCATTAAGAGAGTCGAATGATATACCATCTTTTGAGAAGCAAAATTATTTTGTCTCCCTGCAAAATTACTGCTTTGTATATGACATATCACATCCAACGCCAACTTGAAGGTTACTTGCCCAACCCCGTCGCTAACGAATACATGTCACGTACAAACCCATTCTTGATTAACAAAAGCAGCAAAAACTAGACAAGCAGAATAAAGAGGCAATCGTCTCCAAGATAATTACCGTTTAGCAGTTTATGGAACCGACGGCAGCTGAAGGAATGTCAAACTTGTCGAACGTTTTGAAATGGAAGAGCGACACTTCTTTTGATACATTGGCAAAGTTTTATTGTAATCTTGATCCAATAGCGAAAGTCTGGAAATAACTTTCAAGAAAGTTTTGAATAGCTAGTTAGTAAAATATAAAAAGAACATAATATTTATACCAGAACGAAACCACCTCATCTTGTATTACATTGACATGTTTTTCTTCCTCTGATCTTACTCGAGTTAATAATACAGTTATATTAAAATGAAATTGAAGAGGTACATTTGTTGTATTTGCTTGGGAAATGGAAAGCCACGGAAACCAAAAACAGCAGGTGTTTCTTCAGAAGTTATCATCTCTACTTGTGACGATCCTAAACCCAAACTCGTTCGACTAAAATGGGAGTTCTTGACGCTGGAAACGGGGCTCGTTGCGAGGAAAATCGGTGCACGTCAGTTTACTTATTCCTTTGTTTTTATTTACCACCTTTTTTCTTCTTGTATGTCCTAAAGCATTTTTACAACAGTAAGCCTCTAGTTTTGTTCCATAGGAACGGACCGGCACCTTTCTAAAATTGACATGTATCGCTTTACCATTGCCTTTATTGCAGTATCCATATTGCTCAAGCCACCATTTTCAGCAAAGATCAAACAGCGCTCGCCAAGTGGGTTTGGCCATGTGTGAGCTGAGTGGAATGATTTGTAGTTCAAGCGGAAATAAGTATATCGTAACAAATTTGGCAATCAACATATGGTACTTTTATGAAAACAGGATAGAGTAGCCCCTGGCGACTATCGATGGTCTGATAATAAACCTATGGCCATTATTCCAAATTTAGGAGAGTAGTGAAAGGGACATGAACGACCATTTATTTGTTTAATCGTTATCATGAAGTCTGAAGGAAAATGAAAAAATTTCTATAATCATGCCTCTACAAAAAGGGGGGCATTTGGTGACCATGCCTTCTTGATGAAAGTTCTTCTCTCCATGTTGAAATATTGATATATTGCTTAGTACCTAGGAAGTAATCAATTGGCTCTATGATCACTCATTGCCCCTCCGATGGGCATGGTTAGTTACTTGCCTACTCAAAATAGAGTAGCTACCTAGCGGATTCGTGCTAATCTAAATTACCGAACAAAATAGTGGATCACATTTTTTGATAAAGCTGAATACATGTTTTCGTAACGTACCAGACCGAGAAGCATAAGGAAGACCAAAATTATATCATAGAAAGTTGATATTTTATTCTTCGCACATACGATAGGGGATTTATGTTGTCAAGTGGAACAATCGATATGGCTTAACGAAGATGCCAGATCGCCTTCCAGTCAATGATCGTGGGTACCATGAAAGTATTTTTATATATTCCTGTGTCAGATAGAATAATTGTTACCAATAGCGCTGCTATTAATACCACTAGAAATTTTCTTCTCCTGGATTGTGTTCCAGCCATTGATGTGACCTTCATGGGAGTCACTAGAATTTCCTTCCACAGAGAGAGGCTCAAATATAACTGCAGCCTTAACATGCTCGGATGATATAGTTTCTTCTGGAATGTAGATTAGCATTTGATTTATTTGTAATCTTGCTGCTGAATTATTGATGTGCAAAACCCATACATTTCAATAATAACATTGCCAACAACGGAGTCGTGTACAGTTAATAGATTTTTCAGAAGTTGGTGGTCATTTCATTCATAACGTCTAGTAAACCGTAGGAGAGACGAATGATAAATATGTCAGCATGAAACCAAGGCATATGCTCACACACAGAATATTTGGGGATTTATGAGGGTGGTTATTTTATTCATAAAGACTATTATGCCGTTAAAGGATAACGAACAGATCTGGCGACGTAAAAGTGAAGTATATGCAAACTATCGTAGAGATTATGAAATTGGATCATTTCATTGTTAAAAACTAGTAAACCGTAAGAGAGATTGATAACAAATTTTGCAGCGCAGTCAGCCAATATATAAGTAACATATAGAGGAGAGACCTAGGCGCTGACTAAAACCGATTGAACGCTAAACAAAAATGTTCGGATCCACTGCCACCTATACACACCATTATAGCTCATCCTCTTTCTGTTAACAACCTGTGACGTGGTTCTTCATGTATCAAGTTCAGGGATGTGATTCCCGATGCTCAGAAATATACAGCATGCTATCCCTTACTTTCGAGTGGCTTTGTGCCGTAACATGTGAAGATATACTAATACAAAAACAAATGAAACAGAATTTAATTCTGGTTTCGGAAAAAGTTTTAATGCCTATGTAGTATATGACAGTGAACCTGCAGAAGCCTGAAGTGCAATTACAGTAGAGGGATTCGAATTGCTAAAACGTTTTGTGGCCGAAACAAACCAGGGCTCATGGCAAATTTACCAAATTTGATATTATAAATTCCGATATAAATAACAGTACTGATTTGTATAAATGGATATAAACCTTTTTAATGTGGAATGGAATTTAGATGCAAGGAAGCAGATTTAAGGCGCTGAAAGGAACTATATTTGTACTTTGATGACGCAGGGAGTACAATTGCGATTGCTATACAAATATGGTAAAGGGTAACCGAAAGGATGCTCTTCTTTTCTAGAACCTTGTGCTTTTTTTACGTGTGATAGAGATGACTACCTTTTCTCGTAAATAAACATGTATTTCGACAAGTTCCCATTAGATCGTTATAGCCGGGCCTGGTAGTCTGGGCTTAATTATTTGATAGGCAAGCCCATCTTCGAAATTGACCAAGGACATTAAACACGAGTCCTATACCGAGATGCAGCATGAGGATGTAATCAAGATGGTAATGGGTTGCACAGGCCTGTTGCTAGGGAAAAAATATCTGAAGAATTTCGCAAGTTCAGTAAGTCAGATATGCTTACACACTCGCCCCTAGATGATGAAGTAACATATGTTGGAGTGGATTGGTTTCGGTAGCGACACCAGATTTGGTTCCCATCACGTTATGGGTCCCATTAGATGTCCTGTACAATCCTGCAAAGTCAAATGTATGCAGGATAACCTTGAGGATAATGATTACGAATGTTTACAACTTCGTGATATCGAAGAAAGACCTGTTGAGCGATAAGTTGGACTGGCCTTTTGTTGTGTTGTCCAAGTCAACATTATAGTTGGAATCGAAAGGGAACTCGTAAAATGTAATTTTAAATCTTATCACAGCAAGCTTGTTCTAAATTTTGTTTTTTACTGAAAAGTCTTTTGTGGTCGCTCAGCGACAATTGTCCTTGCTGTTCGCTGTGCGCCACGATCATAACATTCGAAACAATGAATGTATTGAGATGCACCAGACGTTTACTCAGTGCGATTGCAGTTGTTCTTTACGGGACACTGGCAGCTGCAGATCGAACATTGTTGGCCTGGATAGTTTTGACTCCTCAAATGTAATGTGAAAAATGTACTGGGTTATAGTTCCATGCCCTCCTTCGATTGTATGGGTCCTTCAATCATATCACAAACCGGAACCGGGGGCGAAATGGCTACATCTGCAATGGGAAAATGTAAATGATGATGATGATGATGATGATGATGATGATAATGATGATGATGATAATGATGATGATGATAATAGTAATGATAAAGCGTAGAAAACTTGAGATTTGACGAATAAAAGTAACGGGGAAAAATAGAAAAAGTTTATTTTAGCAGCACAAGAGCAAGCACTGAATACAAATACAATGAATAAGAACATCTATGGAAAGGAATACTCTGAGAAGTACATTGCCTCACAGTACACGTGCTCAAAGGGAGTAGAAACGTCGTCATGACAAAGCATGTGTGAATCTGCATTAGAGTTTGTGTCCGAAGTTTGGTATTAAGATCAGCTACGAATGGTGGAAACATTGCTCAGAAGCAGACGTGGAAAATAAAGAGTTGAAGATCCTATGGACGTTATGGTGCAATGCGACAGAGATATTCAGTACAGGAAGCCAGATGCTGTAGTTATCATCAAGAAGACATATGAGTGTCATTCATTGACGATTTCTCGTCGTACCTCCTGATAAGCAGTGAGGCATCCCCAAGTGAGATGTAAACTCCAAGGGGGCACAGAAATCATTGAGATCTGAGGGTCATTTATTTGAGTACTTAATAGGTTACATTATACATTTGGTTACAGTAAAAGTTTCTTATTTACAATGTATCTTATGATTACAACAATCTAAGTGAACTACTAGTGCCGGCGACGCCTGGGCCTGTCAGTGAGTTATTCATTGACGTAGCCTGCTGAAGCGATATTAACTTAGTTGGCAAGAAGAATGAGAAGCTTAGAAAGTATCAGGAGCTGAGGCTGAAGATTTCAAGGTTGTTTGATAAGAAAACCACTTTTGTCCCCAGGCGATCTAGAGTAGCTCCGTAGGGTAGAAATCAGGTACAATATTAGTGTGCTTCAGACATCAGTACTACTTGGCAAGTCGAGCACTCTTCTTCGGGTGCTTTCCATCTAATTGACTATTGAATCGCGTCACTAGCTCTGGTGTAATAACCCGCTTTTGCCTGTATTTATGTTTAGTAAGAACCCTCAAGAACTGTGGAGAATGGAAGCAATGTTAATAAATGATTTACAAGGCAAGAGCCAGGAGAGAAGAACGGCTACAGGCTAAGACAGCAGAAAACTTTATAGACATCCAAATGCAAGTTGTAAAGGTTCAGAATTATGGATTACCTTTTTGTAGGCTACCAGCATGTGGCTATCACCAACACGTAATGATAATCGTTATATATAGATTGCTAATTTTGTTTTATTAATTGGCGCTTTACAATCTCAGATCTTAATAATGTAGAGCGAAGGTATAAATCTTTGCTATTTAAAAACTAGATTTAAAATTTATAAAGAGAGGAATATCAAAATTTAAACTGAAAATCTTTTCTCTGAAAGCAAATAGTGCATAGAGATGAAGAGAGTGTTCAAATACCTAATCTTTACATGAAATAGCTCTTGCAACACTAATGATACTTACTTTTGTTTCTTACAGCAGACGAGCACAAGCTAGCCTAAGCATGCCATGTTGATAATTGTATAGAAAAGGCATATTCCACCATGTCGAAACACTAACTTGGTAATCTTATAACGACGTGTTTTATTATTAATGAGCCAACTTGAATGAAAAGATCATTTCCATGATAGTAGCTATGCACACAAATTTCAGTGTTTGTCTTTTGAATTTGATTATTTAGTATGACTTGTCCGCCATATGGCTACACGACCACACAATATATTCTCTATACACGCCAACGTGAAGCACATGGACTCAATTTAAGAATCAAATGTTCAAGCTATCCTGTTAAACACCTACCATTTCGTTGTACAATATCATCCATCTTCTTTGACCAAACATCATACCTCCTGATCGGATATGGACTCCCTGATACGGTTTTTTGACCTCAGAAAAATGAGAGTTTTTCGAGGGAGATAGACGTTAAATAGAAGGATAAATTTTATTCACATTTATTTTATTAGTTCTTTTTTATGCGTAAACGTTCCTTTCCGCACATCAATTCTGCCTATTATCAGAAAAAGGTTAGAACTATCGTATCGTCTTAGGATCCTATTTATGTAGGGTGCTTCCACTTGACAGTTACGCTTCACGAAATGATCGAGTGTTGTTCGATTACGGATTTGTGCAAATTTTTTATTTCATATCTGAAGAGCCATATGATAAATATACCGCCAAAATTCAGTAATTGTTTCACTGATATTCACTTTTTTATGTTGTCATAGTTACCATGAAAGAGTATCCAAGTTTTAGTGACGCCATTTATCTTAGTTTTGCATTTGAGATGCCCACTTCAAATGCCACGTATGGTTAAAGTGAACTTAAACGACTGTCGGTTTTTAGCAGGTGACTTTACCTACCCTTTGCTTTCTTTAATCAAAGAGGTCTGAATAATCCTGGGCGAGTCTTCTCTTCTCAGAGACATTTTTTGCATAGCAGTTTATGTTTTACGAACACGAGTTCCACTCTTCCCAGTGGTGTAAGAGGAACATCCCAAAAAAGAACGCTATCGACTAGTAGAGATGACTGAATGCTCTGTGTAGGCTCATTCAAATTATAAACGATATCTTGATAGAACTTTCAGGAGAAGATATTCAATTAGGCCTATTTCTCTGGCAGTCCTTTAAAATTTCAACCCCCTTCTCATCGACGGTGAGGCATTGTAACAAAGGAGATAGCTAGAATGTAACCAGTTACACATCGTAACAGAATATTGTTTAACTATAAGATAACTTGCTCAACAGTGAAAGGGTCCAGTGTTTGCGTCGTTGATCGACACGCACCCATGAAGGTTATATAGGTTAAGAGTATCTGAATCACTGCAAAATGCACCTAGCGAGAAATTTAATAGAAGTCGCTGTACATTTCGTTTGTCTTTCATATCATCCATCAGTGCCTCGTGAATAATTCACGCGATTCAATAAGCGAAGACTTTATTTTGAAAATATGGTGTTTGACGCAAAGCGGATAGCTAAAATCTTACCATGCAAATACAAGTAGATAAATCCGTGAGAGTAGAAGAAAGTTACCGTCAATTGAGTCGTAGGATTGTGTCAGGTGGCTAAGCCAAGGTCTAACATACTTACTTATGCATAGACTATAGAAATAGGGTGATGTTGAACTTAAGATTGGTGATGCACATGTTCATGTTTACGATCTTGCTATTAAATATTGTGTGTTGGATTTGAGCGGAATACGTTATAGGCAAAGAAAAAAAACAGCAGTCAGCCATAATGTTCAAAACGAGAACCAGCGGTCGACTTTTAATATCACCACTGCTTCTGCCCGCACCGTTAGGGACGCTGGGTAAACGCTGCAATCTGAAATTTTATCTTATTTTTATAATTTATCTCAGCAAATGATTTTAGAACAAGAAGGGGATAAATTGTTTTGAGGTACAAATGGGATGAGGTGTAAGAGAAGTAGAGAACTCGAACCGTATGAGGATAGAAACCCTGTGAAGCAAAACATGAGGATGTTACTCGACAGCTTTAATTGTGAGTTTTGGTTGCCATTTATTTTTGGAACTGCGGAAGTTTCCGCATATGTAGCGGAAGGAGATGAGGAGAATATCTCATTTTACTTTCGAATATCAAGAATTGTGCAATTTCATTCTGCAATTAGCAAAGAATAGCTTCAACACAGTAATCTAGATAATTAGAAATCCGTTGATAATCGTCAACGATCGTCATAGCAGTACATTTATTCTCGTTTTTCGAGTAGTAAAAGCGATTAGCAGAAGGCGTCAACTCGTAGTCTTATTAGTTACACGTGGTTTTGCAGAAGTCAGATTGTTAGTTGTTGTACAAGTCTTTACAGCGCAAAAGCGTTTTGTCAGTCCCAGTATTTTAAATATTGGTGCCCTCTTGAATATTTCAGTGTAACTGAACACCGACGGCGAAAGACGTGTAGGCCTCCCTACCAATACAACCTAGCCAACTAAAGACCGCCTCTAAGTACTAGAAGTATTTTGATGCTGGTAAGATGATGCGTCAGATTGTAGAACAGTGTAAATGTACGGCAAAGAATCTTTAACCATCATCTACAATAAATTGAATCATAATAAGTTTTAAACTCCAACTGATCTCATTGCAGCAGTATAGCGACTGACTGTCTTACATAAATACCTCACGAGTGATACGATAGGGAGTTACGTCATAATATCGTACTCCTGACAAACTCGCGTATTGTTTGGCCAGCAAACAAACAGATTTGTAACAGAGTGGTCACATGACCTGATGGTAAAGCCCTGTGTGCGTATGGCTTTACTTGGGAACAATCCCATGTTTCATTTCGCAATCTACACGTTTTCATAAGCATAATTCACATGAATATATTGAGCCTGAAATTTAACGAAAGCTTCAGCATCCTAAGCAAATTTTTCGCCGCAAATAAGTAGCATCCCCATCCAAGAAACTGAGCTAGGTGTTCACCCCTGACCTTTAGAGACAAGTCCCGTTATCAAAGTAAAATAGGCAAGTGTAACCATAGATTTAAAGACTTTAAATAGTTTAAAGAATTCATATGGTACCATGTTAGAGTTCTCAGACTGCGCATGCACAGTGAGCATTGCATAAAGCAACAGCAATGATAGCGCCTCAAGCATAGAGTGCTGAATCTAAAATAGGCTTGTGAGCGAAATAGTCAATCAGCAGACAGTAGTGTTTCGGCCTTAGTGAACTCATCAGTGCACAACAGAGCGTCGAGACAAAATGTGGGCTATGTAGCTAGCAACGCAGCTACAAAGCAGTTTAAAGAACTCATGTGGTACCATGGTGGAGTGCTCAAACTGCGCATGCACAGGGAGCATTGCATAAAGCAACAGTATTGATACCGCCTCAAGCATAGAGTGCGTAATCTACCATAGGCTTGTGAGCTAAATAGTCAATCAGCAGACAGTACTGTTTCGGCCCTTGTGGGCTCATCAGTACAGAACAGAGCGTCGAGACAAAATTTGGGCTATGTAGCTAGCAACACAGCTACAAAGCAGTTTAAAGAATTCATGTGGTACCATGCTGGAGTGCTCAAACTGCGTATAAACAGTGAGCATTGCATACAGCAAGGGTAGAGTGCTCAACCTAAACATAGGTTAGGAAGCTAAATACTCATATTTATACGGGGTTGACCGATGAGAAGCCGGCGGCACCATATAAGTAAGTTCATATTAGCAGGTTTGTGGCAAAATTTAAGGCTAAACTAAGAAAGTGGAGAATACTGAGCTAGAAGTTTTCTACGTTTACATAAGAATGTGTATTATGTTATGATAATAAGGACTGCATAACTAGATCAAGAGAAATTCCATAAAAGGCTGTCAAACCAGTTCTCGAGTGACGTTTCAATAGCGCAATTGCACTGACCATTTGATTTATGAGAAAAGGTCATTTACATAACCATGGAGCAAGATTGATATCGTTTTCAGAAACGGAAATATCCCGTAGGTACTTGGTGGGTACAAGTGGGTACATCAGGTATCATGTAACAGTATTCTACTGTATTTCCTTTCGCACTATAAGCGGAGAATCATAGCGTCATTAATTTAGTGTTGCATTATCGATGCATATTATTGTCATCGCATTGGGGGTCATAATAAGAAATGCAAATAGCATATGCCGTCACCGAAGAGGTGTATAATCTTGACAACGGCCTTTTCAGGAATTCTGTCCCGCAAATTCCAAGATCTTTCGCATCTTCATCTCCATGTCACGCTTTTCCACAGATGATGTAGAACCCATATAAGGTAACGTTTTCGTACTTTGTAGTTAGAATAGATAAGACAGGGACCTTTTTACGCATAAACGCAAGAAGCACAATCAAGCCGTTAACCGTTCATCGTGGTTTCTTTTTCTTGTCTGTTGACTAGAGACCAACATACTTTCTATAGCATTGTTTGTTTGTCAAACAAGAGTAAATACATAGCAGTTGGGCTTAGTTTATTGAAACAGGTCGAAGTTTACATTTAGATGGCGCCCCGTAATAACTCGAAAAAACAAATCTAATACCAAGCTAACGAATTGACTAATGAATGAACTTGAGTCGCAAATCTATGTAAGTAGCCCAAGATAATTAGCCGCAGATAGTTAAACTAAATTATTATGCAGATTACGTAACAAGCAAACTGACTAAACAATTGACATGAGTCACTAATCTATGTAAGTAACCCATGGCAACTGGCCCAATGTATCTAAGCTAATTTAATACATTTACTAAGCGACCAACAAAGTAAATTAACGAACTTGTTTGCAACTAACTGATCTAACTAACCCAGGATAACTTTTCCAAGGTAATCAACCTAACTTATTAACCTGATAACGTAACGTAAGAATCTTAGAGCCTGTTATTTACCCAATTTTATTTATGTTAGGAACATAGTTGGCAAATGCATGCTCTACATCATTGTGAATGTTCTCCCTTGAGAATTTGTCAGTTTTCAGATGCATCTTTTCAAGGGGATCTGTGTTTTGAAGAAAGTCTTAGGTATTTTGTGTCAGTATCACAGATTTCTCATTCCAAAAGTTTGTTGGTGGTACAAAAAAATAAAACTGCACGAAATAGCGAAAAAAATTAAGTACTGAAAAGCTTTTTTCGTCTGACACTCCTTAAAGTACAGAATCGTCAGAATTGGAATTGAGAAGAAATCAATAAAACTTATACTCAACTATGTTTTGGAAGTAGCCAATCAGAAGTACTGTTAAGCCACGTGACTCTGCCAGCACCACCTGCTTTTAAACCCAAACTGTGCTAAATTATATACGGATGACAACTTCCGTATAATAGGTAAAGCTAGGTCTGCTTTTCACTTAGCCTTTCTCGAATACGTCCACATCAAAACAAGAAAACCGTTGCTTCGCTAACAAATAGAATTTGTCTTTTCATTGGGCCGTTTCGGTTAATCGTATGTGTTATGGTTAGTCCTTGATCATACAGTAGCTTTTTAACAAGAAAATACCTCACTGCAAGTACTTGAGCAGAATTTATGATCCTACACTGTAATGCAATTAGCATCTTGTGCAAGACACATAAGAGGTATGTCGTTGAAATACCGATCGGTACCATGACCCTCACCATATTTGTTTCCATAGATGCTTTGAAACAGGGAAATAAATGCAGGTCTCTATGAGAGTAAGTCGATTTATCAATGGCGTGTGTGCTGTTTATAGTGCATGTGGTGTTTATAGTGCATGTGGTGTTTATAGTGCATGTGGTGTTTATA
>JAAAKL020006492.1:0-17942 GCA_010016065.2 Carybdea cf. marsupialis auct. non (Linnaeus, 1758) | reverse complement strand
TATGCTACTATGCTATCACACTAAACTATACTATCCTACTATGCTATCATACTATACTATACTACCCTACTATGCTACCACACTATACTATACTATCCTACTATGCTACTATGCTATCACACTATACTATACTATCATACTATGCTATCACACTATACTATACCATCCTACTATGCTATCACACTATACTATACTATCCTACTATGCTATCACAATATACTATACTATCCTACTGTGCTATCACACTATACTATACCATCCTACTATGCTATCACACTATACTATACTATCTTACTATGCTATCACACTATACTATACTATCCTACTATGCTATCACACTATACTATACTATCCTACTATGCTATCCTACTATGCTATTACACTATACTATACTATCCTACTATGCCATCACACTAAACTATACTATCCTACTATGCTATCACACTATACTATACTACCCTACTATGCTATCACACTATACAATACTATCCTACTATGCTACTATGCTATCACACTAAACTATACTATCCTACTATGCTATCATACTATACTATACTACCCTACTATGCTATCACACTATACTATACTATCCTACTATGCTATCACACTATACTATACTATCCTACTATGCCATCACACTATACTATACTATCCTAGTATGCCATCACACTATACTTTACTATCTTTCTATATATAAATATCTTTTATGCCCTGTCCCAGTCACTAAAAACGTTTCGTTCATGTTACATGTCAGATCTTTCCAAGCCGAGTAAATAAGATGAGTACATATCTGTCACAATAGCAAGATACTATTTCGATAGAATGTTGTCAGTCCCTTTCTGTTTGAACATAGTCTTATATGTTGTTTGTTGTTTGTTTTATGTTGTTTGAGTTTTAAGTAGAAAATTATGCATCCTTTTATCAAAGTCAAATCAAACGCATGGAAAGAGTGGCACAGTAACAAAACCTTCCTATCCCCACAATTCACTTTCCGTCTACCATCTACATCCCACGACCAATGCAACGTGACCTTTTAATGGCATAAATATTAAAAGGGAAGCAAGAGAAATGGCGAGAAACTATGCAGGAACTAAATGAATGGCCTAAATGTAGCGAAATTGAAGGAGAAAGACGATAAGACACTTAGTCATATCACATTGATTTTACGTTCTATGGTTTGTACATTCTCCTTCATGCCTACAAATTAGGCTAGAGACTTATATGAAACAGAAGGCATAAGACATTGTGTCTTCATGAAAGAAGTAGTAGTAGCAGTAATAATACTACAAACATAGAAGTAGCAGTAATAACAGTAGTAGTAGTAGTAGTAGAAGTAGTAGTAGTAGTAGTAGTAGTAGTAGTAGTAGTAGTAGTAGTAGTAGTAGCTAGCTGTAGCAGTAGGTAGCTGTAGCAGTAGCAGCAGCAGCAGCAGCAGCAGCAGCAGCAGCAGCAGCAGCAGCAGCAGTAGTAGTAGTAGTAGTAGTAGTAGTAGTAGTAGTAGTAGTAGTAGTAGTAGTAGTAGGTAGCAGTAGCAGTAGTTAGTAGTAGCAGTAGTAGTTTATTGTTTATATGTTTCTTCAGTAGCAGTCACAAAGGAGAGCAGCAAGGACTTCCAAGCCGTCGAACAAATCTAACTTTTACAGTTAAGTCATTGGGGCACACTTGCTAGTCCATCGTGCACGTACAGAAAGTCACTCAGAGGATATGTTAAGTCCGCTATTTAGGGCTAGCTTCTCGAATAATCTTACGGTGCTCGAAGCAATCGCTGTTCAACAGCATAACCCTATTCTATGCAGACAAGAATAACTTTCTTGAAACTAGATAATTTAGACACATGTATTGTTTGATAGTATTGTTAAGTTCACTAACGACGTTTTCTGCATTTTATTTACACAACGATTTTAAACGTATATGCTCTCACAATGTTTATACTATTTTACGCGAGCGCCTTTGTAAACAAGCTCGGTAATATTTCTGTGACTTGTGAGTAGTATTGAAGGATTGACTTCTGAATACTACTGTATGTCGGCGCACAATCTTGATAAGAGCCTATCAAGAAGTCTTAATCCCATAAAAATGAATTTAGCACGTTCCTGTTGTTGTTTGCTATCTTCAAATCATTCTAAACGAACACTTAAGAGTTGTGAAACCGAAAGAGAATGCATGTGAAACATAGCATTACTCTACAGTGATCCCATTCACGAGATGCAAAAGAATCCTTAGTAACTACCCTATAAATGTTCAATGCAAAATATTCCCTAATTTCCACCAATTTCCTGCACATCAGATAGGCTTAATTAAGTTACTCTGCTAGCGTTCTTTCTCTCCCAAGCTTCATAGCCGTATCAAATGTTAACGTGGAATTAGGAGCCTCATTCCAAGGAAATATTCCCTATTTCCTGTACTCCAGGGAAGAATTGAAATAATCTATTGTAAGGCATATCTATTTTCAGTGCACAAATCAAACTGTTGTTCTTTAACTCTTAAAAACTGTTATCTGGTCCGCACATCTTCATAGCTTGTTTACTGACTCGATGATTAGATAGGTCGACGTCCAGCATAACTAGCTGATAGTGCATAAAAGATAATTCCTACGAGATTAGATGAATGTCAATAAGATTGTATCCGTCCGACAACAAAAGTAGTTGATCAGCAGTTCTTCAGACGTAGTTCAAACGTTGGTCAGTAGTTGCTCAGATGTTGGTCAAAAGTTGTTCAAATGTCATGGGTGAGAGGAATATGTAGTTCTTCCACTCTTTAGATATTTATGTTATAGATTATGTTACAAATTGGCAGCAAAAGACACTATTCACTGTACTAAGCTACAGAGTATCCAGCCACCACACTATAATTGCAGCTAGCTTCAAAAGATGCATCAGAATCAGCATTTTAAGCAAGCAAGCAAAATCCATCAACTCAGAAGTATTGCATAGCGCTTGAGGGCCTAAATGTAACGAGGAGGCTCCTACCGCAATAATAATTTTGATTAGTTGATTGCAAACTTCTGTGGACTTGAACTAGAGACGACCTGATGGTTAAGTCATTGTAGCTTGCAGCCAGGCTACTGGTAGTTGGCTATCAAATGTGTATGAAACTCGGGACTACTTTGAACTGCATCTAGTCTGTTACGACATAACCTATGTACTGCCAGCTTCTTAGAGGAACATTCTATCATAAGGAAGATTTAATCAGAAACATCATTATTTACACTCTTATTTATTGCCTTCTTAGGTCCAGGAATAAATCTAAAGGCCAAGTTATATTTACCATTCACTTCCCAACGATCATAATTGGCCTTGTCATTGTCGTTTACAAATTATCGGCTACGGTTTTAATCAGTTAGAAAGGGTTACCTTCTTTCGAGCCTGTCTTAGAGATGGTAACTTAGTGCTCAAGTCCTTGCTGGACCGTATCTGAAGGGGGGCTAGGAGGGGCTTAGGCCCTCCTCCAAGATGTCCTAATGTAACATAGCCTAACTCTTTTTCTTTAAAGCATTTGTAAAGATTAGGAGTTGCGAACAATTTTTGTAAAAATGTTCATTGCATTTATTCGGCAGCCATCTTTGATAAGCTCCTACTGACTCCCTGTGTTTGTTTAGACTGGAACGGGCTGTTGACGGAGCGGTGTAGGTGGAATTTTTTTAAGTTCTTTCGGCCAAACCCCCGCCAATGATTTCTGTTCCAAAATTAGCCCAATTGCTCAAACGAGGTCAGCTACGGGGTCGAGTCTATGTCCTGCTGTAACATTTTGACTTATCCCTCAAAATAAGCAAAAAATTTAAAGCAATCTATGCGAGTATATGAAATGTTGGTAGATAGCCTTGAATACAGAAGGATTACAAAGTGTCACGGATGCTAATATATTGTACAGCCAGATAGTATTGAGCTTAATAAAGCACATGTAAAATGTTTTTAAAAAATATGGCTACACTCAAATAATAACCGAACCCGTAGGAGCAAGCCAGGTGGAAACAAAGTTGGCTCCTAGTAGGCTGGAGTCAAAACACCAGGGAAACTGTTGTGACTATTAATACTTCTTCTACCTTTAGTCCTTACATTCTCGCTCTCGTATATTAGCCCCCCCCCCCCCCTTCTCTACGGTATAAATATTTTAGTAGTCTTTATTTATGCTAAACGCAATATAGCTGCAATATGCAATATTAGCAGCCAATTATCTTTCTACCAGCAGCCAAGAGGCATTCTCTTATCTTCACTTGATACTACTGAATTCCGACCAGTAAAAACTCATTTTCCCTTGAGTAGAAACATTCAGTTGATGCATAGGCCGGACCCATAGCCCCACAAGGACAATGAAAGCCTTACAAGGCACAGTAATTGTGAGAGCGGTGTAGCATTACATAAAGTGGTGATATACTAAGTCCAACTGGAAAAGTCCTGCAATAGACCTGAAGAAGTCAGTTATAAACAAAACGTTATCTTAAACACAGTTTCCTTTTGGGCGTATGATTCTATTTCATAAATCGTACGGTCTAAGAGTGTCTTTCTTCATAGCACACACACTTATAGCTCTCTAGGATCTAGGATTGGGGAATCTATGGAACTGTCGTTATATCAAGCCTATATTTATGGACTAAATCAGATTCCATGCGGTACGTGACTAACAATAATCGACTTTTGCCTCTATATATTCCAAATACGATTACAGTAAATCAACTTCCCAAGATAATTGCAACTTCTGTATGAACTCCAACGTTTACTTGCAGCTCTACGGTTTATTGCAGTTGAAGCAGTCAAGGTGATAAAAAATTCTTCGAGAACGTGCTTTTCGGCAAACCCCGTCCTAAAAGGCGCGGTAGAGGACGAGTTTCTAAGACGATCCTTCAGGAAAGCTGTGATTAGTACTCATACCGTCCTCGTCTTTGGCGTGGATTTAAAATCCCTAATTCTATTTATTAACCGCCACATTTGACGAAGAACGACTGGACAGAAATCACAAGGCAGATTCAACGCTGTAAAATTCGAAATGATAATGCCTTGTGCCTTCGTATTGGTGACCGCAGCAACAACTTAGCAGAAATGGACTTGGTTTAGTCATGATACTAACGGCCTCCAGAATAAGATACTTAAATACGTCCTGAATGTGAGATATAATTTCTGATTAGTTTCTGTAGAAACGTGAAAATCAATGGCTGTAACGTATACACAGGTTGTCACTCGCTTCCCTACGCCATAACTGCTTAATACAGTACGACCACGCAAGAGACCAAATAGAGGTCGTTCTGCAACAAATCGAGGCTACTCTTTCACCTGGGATAGTGATGCCATTTCGACAACATAACGCAACTGTTTTTCTGGCGCTGCCCAACCACATGTGGATTTAAATCAAAGCAACTCTAAAGCATAATGACGTCGGGTAACCCGAACTTTGGGTTACATTGCATAAAACGTGCTAATTGAAATTCGAACAAAAATTAGAATTAGCAGTCATTCCGTGGTTTTATGAACTTTATGGGTTCACTTTCTAAGATTTGTCAAAATACTGTAACTAAAACCCAATCTACTTTTACACGAGCAACAATAAAAGTTCCTGGATAGAATTTTCATCGCGACTTCGTTTCTTTGTGGTCTACACGTGAATAGTTGATCTATCGCTTGTTTATTACTCTAGTTTCTCTTTAACGAAGTTTAAAAAGTTTTTTGGCAACCTTTATATTAATTAAATAATGTCGTGTAAGCAAAGAAGTATCTGTTTGTGAAAATTGATGATGTAAACAAACAAATTAATGTCGAAAAGTAGGAACGGTGCTATAATTGTTGACAATGTTTGAAGGCCTACTTCGCCTAATCTGGGTCGGTACTGATTACCACATAAACATAGAATGTAAACTAAAACAGCTCGCCACATGACCGCTGGAACTGTGTTTAAAACACCCTTCGCATTTCCCATGTTATTCAGAGGCATACACATTTGCAATCATGACAACCCAATTTATACCATATCGTCAAATTCTTGTCTATTATACGTGCATTTTTGCCAGTATACGACGTATACGAGATTTCATACGATGAAAGTTCCTCGTTCTGCTTCTCTGACAGCAATAGTAATGAGTCTTACATTTGTTGGAAATTGAAGCGTAAATATATCAGAACAATAATTAAATGTTATTTCGATTGCATTTTTAATATCGATTTAATATTTTCGTACGAAGATATACCAGTTTAATGAAAGTGACATTTTATAAGAAATCATTAGGCAGCAAAACAATTAAAAACAACAATAAGTAATAAAAAATGCAACATTCCACAAACAAAATTTCAGTAGAAAAATGACCAGCGAGACATCTGATAACACGCAAGTTTATCTGATTTGAGATAAAAAGTGGTTGGCAAGCCTATATAATGTACTCCTTAATGCGGCAGATGTTTGGTCGACGTAACATCACGTGATTTGATAGTCTCCGGAATACAACACACGAAGCATGGTTTTATCATGTCACAATTACTGTCTTTGATAGGCCTATAACTCAGAATTCCTAAAGGAACAACTTTCAGTAACTGTAAGGACAAATAACGAGCTCAATCTATGTGGACTCTTAAAATCTGATTTACAGATAGCCTGTTGAAATATGTGATATTATGTAAATATTGTCTCTACCTTGACACCAAAGCAAGAGTATATGTTAATATGGCCAATGATAAAGCAAAGGACAGCTGTAAGTTTTGGATGAGTTTACGACAATAAGACAGTATCATGACTAATAATTTATTTACTTACTCGTTGCTTTCATCTTCCTCAATATACTGACTCATGTTGGCTTTAGTTTATCCACCGTTTGAGCATAGAGTTGATGGTTTAACTTGTCCGATCTTGAACGTTTCCTTGATAACACTTCACAAGGACGATATCTGTGAATTTTATTTGATACGATAGTGATTCTTTCTCCCAAGGAATACAACCATCAACTTTTGTATTTAGATTAGTTATTTTCCATCCGTGCCTTGCTTGATAATAGAATTGATCTGCAAGATAATAAATGGATAAGTATAGACACCCAAAATTTAATCAATTGCGCCACGAGAGCAAGTAAACAGTGAAAGATTCAAAATTGTAATCCAACTCGACAATGTAGTGATCGTATTGTGTAGAAGCCACGATAACTAAAAGCAAAGTTAAACAATGTACGCCTTGCTCTTCTTTTATTATAACAGAAATGGAATGCCGAGCTCAACACTCACAGCAAAACTCACGCTTTGGACTCCTTTCCCGGCGATAAATTTATCATTCGGATCTATTTGAGAAGTTTTTTTCTTCATATGCTAAACATGTTAGAGTTATAACAACAGAGTAAATTCCACCCCGACTGTTGGAACGTAATTGTTAAAATAGCGAGTCATTATACGCTGGACTCAAGTCACTGCTAATACTTTAAAGTTAAAAGCACGAGTTGTTTACAAAACCTGATTTTCTTGTTAGATTTCGGGACCCCAATCAATTTCTTGTTGGTGATGCCGTCATCACATAATCAGTTCAAGATAAGCAATGTTGTTTTCAAATGTCACACAAGTCTAGTATGTTGTCTCCACACGACACTGCTCTAGTAACCGGTGCAAATCGAATTGCTTTGGAAATACAGCTGGGGACTAACAAAACATAACAGCCATTAAAGGTGATAAGTCGGTCGTTGATATTCTCACAAGTTTTCAGAGAGCATTAAGTGAAACAGCAGAAATTAATCGAGGAACCATCAAAGGAATTTTTACTGCCATTCTTTCGACTTTTACCTTGGATTGTCATTTGGTGGCTCATGATAATCCGGTAGTTGACATTTCTTCCATTCGCAGCGGTGCGACATTTAGTCTAAGAGTGTGCATTCATAAGGCATTAGTGAGGTGCTTATCAACTTAAAACTTTCAAATCCCTTAAAACAATCAATCTTCCCTCACATATTTGACAAATGACGAATGAGTAATATCATAGACAAGAAGGCAAACTTTAAAAAATCCATTCACTCGAAGAGGCCATGGTCTCTTCCATAACTGTAATATGAACCCTCTCGTGTCTTGATATACTTTACAAACATGGCATTAGGCTTGGTGCCTTCTGTTTTCATCGCGTCAAATAATATTGAAATGGGAATACCCAACTGTCACCTACACTTCGATTACTTTACCAGAAATCTGTTAGTACTGTGACAAAAAGCGCACGTAACTGGTAGCAGAAACTTGCATCTATGGTTGAGGATGTTGGAAAATCTCGGAGAATTAGTGGGCCAGGATTATCTTGCCTAAGATCGTTTAAAGGTACTGAGACACTGCAGTGATGACAGGTGCCAAAACAACATTTGCTTAAGATTTTAATTCCAATAATATCTGAATAGTAAAAAGAACTGTTCTACTTAAATTCAGAAGTAATTGGCCAACTGTTTTTCTTATAGAATTCAACCCAGTAACTTGGCCCTGAAGTTGAGGAGGGAAGTCAATATAAATCTTGGACTCCATGTTCTTGTATAAGTAACAAGTGAACGGGCCATTGCAGACACCTGCAAGATCAAAAAATACATATAGCAAATACATATTGGGGAAAAGTATAGTTTTGCAATATATTTTGCGATGTTTCCTGATCAGAAGTCGATAATAGAAGACCCTGTAGTTACGTTTTGTTCACAATCTTCGGCAAAAATCGGCTTTTGCGGGGAAAAACGACTCAGGCTGCCCCAGAAGAAATTGGCCAGCACACCTATGGATTTCTTAACCAGCGAATTCTCGCCAAATGTTCTCATAAGCTTTTTTTAAATTTTCCTAATCACAAATCATTTTATTATGTACTCAACTCATCACCACTACCATCATCATCAACAATCATCCTCATAATCAACGTCATTATCATCATTGTCATCATCATTGTCATCATCATTATCATCATCATTATCATCATCATCATATCATCATCATCATTATCATCATCATCATTATCATCATCATCATCATATCATCATCATCATTATCATCATCATTATCATCATCATCATTATCATCGTTATCATCATCGTTATCTTGATCGTTATCATCGTCGTTATCATCATCGTTATCATCATCGTTATCATCATCGTTACCATCATCATCACCATCATTATAAATATAATTCCGTTCCCCTTTCTACCTTTCTTCTATTGTTACCTATTACCATAACCACATCATTTCTGACATCCTCCTTCCTTTCATCTTGCGCCACCCGTACTGAAACAACAGATGCCCATCTTCATTGCTGCATCGGTTACCACCTAAAGAGTAAAGATGACTCCTTGGATATGATTAACCGTGACTAGGGATTGTCCTCTATGGTAGTGTGTCGACTTTCAAAATTATATCTTAAGAGTGGGAATCTCTCGCAACATATGAATGGCCTGGCCTCTTTGAAGTCGACGCTAACTGCAGGACGAAGCTCTGGCATCTTTAACCAAAAGATGTAAATAGTGCGTACTTTGAACTCGTCGTACGTGTTTGTGTGCTGTACACATCGTAAAGCGGCGTTCGGTTTACAGTCCTTTGATCTTCACAAAGGTGAGACCTTGCAGTGCAGCTTAGCTTGAGTGTGGATTCCACAAAACAACAAAACCACTCGTTAAAATTAAGAGCAGACTGCTTCTTTGTCTTGTCTTGTGGAGGTTCTTATAAGGGACAATAGACCGTTCTCTGCAATACTTCAAGTGGACTTATCATGAAGAGTCATTTGTGCACGATCAATCATATGAAGCATGTTTGATGGTATTCTCGTTTGAAAAGGAGACCAAATTTAAAACTTCAACCGATTTGGTTCTTGTCTTTTGGACTAGAGAGAGTGAGATGGGATAGGGTGGGATTGGGTTTAAAACAGAACAAGAAGGGCTGAAAGGAGATAAAGGTGAGATGCAGTGAGTACAGATCGGATCACATGAGGTCAGATGAGATCAGATTAAGATGCTATAAGCCTAGGTAAAAATATCAGAAAAGATCAAAGGCTATTGATCGACCCTGAAGGCAGACAAACAAACCCTTCACTTCCATTAGAAAATACCATCTAGGCGTTGGCGCATCTTCTAATGGTAGTTAAATATTGTCATGTGACCAATTCACCTCATAGATATGAGTTTTTAAAATTCTATGATTGAAACTAAATTTGTTGATGGTACTTATCTACAAACTTTGCAGGAGTGTAGACGCGGTGTAGTTCCACACCTTTATCCTGAATTACCTCAAGGCATCTAACTTTCAATGCAATTTCCAATAACACAACACTATCTTAACCTTTTAAACTCTCGGCCATTTAGGCCTGTCGCTCTCTATTTTTCCTGATATCTCAGGAACGACTAGTTCAATGTATATGAAACTCTCTCACTTCCAGAAAAGGTGCATTCTATAAGGCAACAAATTTAAGATTAGAAGAACTATTTATGACCACGTTACCCACAAACAACAAGAAATTTCTAGTGTAAAAAATGCTTAGAATAAACCTACGGTTTGGCACAAATCATGTCAACTGTAGGTAAAATAGTTCCTCACACTCAATTCTATGTTTAAGAGCTTGTAAACATAAAAATGGAGTTTTCATTGTGCTAGAAAACGCTTTTTCAACAATGGATTTTCGAATGCTATTTATGTAGTGGTCAGTTTCCGGTCGTTACATTAAATCATCCACTACAATTTCAAAAAGAAAGTCATTTTCTTTAGCCTGAATCAACATATCTGTCAAGTTTCATACCTGTAATAACGCTGTCTCAAAATAACTCAGTCTGGATAGAGTTAAGTGAAGAGCATGGCCCTTCTCTTCTTCACTCTTATAAATAATTTCTAGTGATTCATGAAGCAATAAACCTTCAAAATATGTCATCATGATTAGGATAGTGCATAAATTATGGCCTCTTTCTGACAAGAGTATTTAAGAGTGAAACATTGCAAGTCAGGTGAACACATCTTCTACAGCAGTGGTGACCAGCTACGGCCTCCAGTATCAATTCCGTCGGTCCAACGGCACGGATAGTGCTTAAAATATTATCACTATTCAATGTAGTAAAATGTCTCCACTACGCAATGACATTCCAGTCCGGAACAGAAGACTGCCGAGGGCTGTGCAGTTGCTACAACGACCCTGGTTGTGTCATGTCATAACAAGTGTGCGTATAGAGCAAAGTAGCTATGTGGTCATCGCCAGCTATTTCCTCAGTGATGTAACCAGCTGTGGAAAACAATAGGTGATCCCTGGTTTAGATAAAAATTTCGTAGGCAGTCGGAACGTTCCATTTTAGCAAACAGATGAAACATTGTGACCCAAAGTGGTTTTTGGTCAATTGTAATCTTTCTGCATTTGTTTTACTATGTTGTTAGATCTTCTCTCTCATATTGTTTCTTTGTTGATAAATGATTATTACACAGCAAAACAAACAAAGAATCCAGCATTTCCTGTCAACCAATCTCTTCTAAACCTCCGTGCAGCTGCATTTGATAAGATTTAGGGCCTTCTACTGTTATCGATAAATTCTATTCTTTTTGGAATTTAAACATAGCATCAAACATCTTTGGAGGACTTAGTCGTCGTGTGAAGTCATCAAGATCAACTGTTTTAAGTAAACCGATATACAGCATTCCTGTTGTCTTCTTATTGTTAAATGTACAATGGCCAAAGAGGAGAACGAAATGTGCCTTTTTGGAGAGCTTCACATATTATTATTAGGCACAGCACGTTTGTGAAAATCCAAATGAGAAATGGCCCCTTCCAAGGTGGTCTTATGCTGGCAAATACCTCATGCTCTAAGCAGTTTTAAAGCTTGGCTTTCCAATTCATGCTGACTTATGAGAAATGGAGACACCAATGAAACTCCACGGATCAAAGCTGAATGCCCCTCAGGGGCACGGTTTGGCATGTTGTACTTTTGTTAACACTGGCAGCCTTATTCCCAAGCCTGAAATATGGGGAACCGTTTCACAGGCTAAGACAAAGGCGGTCTCACTAAATTGTCGACGTGGCCAGTAAATTCAAACTAATGTGTGCAGTGTTCATTGAATTTCTATGTACACCACTTCTACTCAAATAACACAACAAAATCTATATATTAAATCGTAAAAATTTTACCTACTATTTCGTCTATAATTATTCTTTTTGACTCTTACAAGTAGTCATGTAATCTTCACTACACAAACTGTGTTTGTTATCGGCTGACGTAAAAACAATTGTTAGTTTGCAGTCTACGAAGAGCCAATTGGCAATAAACAAAAAAAACCAGCTACGACAAAGATTTAACTTGGTTTTAATTGATAATCTGTTTAAGTTATAATCTGGCAAACAAAACGTACAATGTCAGCGAGGAAGTCTTCTCTTCCAAAGATCGTCTAAACATAGGTTTCGCAACATAGGTTTCGTTACCACCACTTTCCGCCATTGCATAACAAGGGCTCTGACAATCGAGGAGGCCAAACGTGCTTTGTACAAGCAACTCCACTTTCGCGAAGTTTTGACGTGCTTAAAGTGTTAAATATATTAAGGCTGATCGTTCCTCATAAGTTGTCTATACTCGCACGACGTCAACTAACGTTTCTCCATAGTTGCTTAGATCCTAAGCTTGAAAACGTAGATGGGCACAAAGAATCAAAAGAACACTTCTTACTAGCTAACTTAACTGTAGCTACCAATTATATCCTTGAGACAGGTCTCTTGAGTAATTTCTCCCTGTAATCAACTGTAGGACTTCCTATCATTCAAGTATAAGATGGCAGCTCCAAGGACACCAATCCTAAAGCTGTAAGGTCGTGGTGTTTAATGCAGTGACCAGCGAGTCTCATCCTCCTTTCTGCTACTTTTACTTTATATGGTTGCTATTCCTAATAGAGCTCTAAATCGGCTAGGTTTGTCCCCAAGACACATTTAGACACATACGTTTGCAGCATTCATTCAGATGTCTTTTCATGGACATTGATAGCGACTGTGCTTCACAAACCTACAAGAAAAAATCTTGATCTTATGAAAGTGACGCGTTGCACATCTTTTGTTGTCTATGGTAACGCCTCTAAACCAGTGCTCTCCTAACCTTCTATATTTCTCTGTGGTTTCCATCTGCGAACCACGGTACCTCGAAGCTCTTCACAACCCCCATGGTTTAACAGTAACTTGAGTTGACATTAGGAGACTGTCGATGCAATGCCATGATTTTTGCCCTTGCAAGATGCAAGCTTGATATTGGTGATCTATGCCATACTCTTGTTAGTAGCTCCAGAGCTCTTCAAAGACCCTATTATAGTAACGTTTCGTTAACAAATTTTCATCACATTTCGATATCATTGTCTGAAACATGCTCCGTAGTCTTTCTAGTCCAAATCTAAGATCTGTTTCTCTGCCATCTGCAGCTTGACACACGGCAACATAAGAACAATTATGACAAGGTATAGAGCCAAAGTGACTCCCTGCTGTACTCCTGCAACGATTTCAAACAAGTGTGTTTCATAATTACGTGTCGGTAATAGGCGAAGGCGTCTTTATCTAGATAAAGATAACTACTGCTGTCAGTTTCTTCAGGATTCCATATGCTTTTTCAACCTCGTCTTGTATGCTGTCAAAATCATTGCAGAAAGTCGACATAACTTATGATGAATTTAAATAGATACTTCACACATTCTCAAGAAGACTGTTTTGTCTTAACATGTTGGCTGTTACTAAGCAATCAGACAGGAATCCACTTTGGTTTGGTGGGCAAATTACTGTTTATTTATGGCGGGTGATTTTGGCTCAAATAGGGGCACGTATGATGCCATCATCATTATCATCATCATTATCGTTACCATATTGACTATGGTCTCTTGAATTTTCCATGGGAACAAGTGCCATGAATGACAGGTCTGTTTCGTTACCATGAAACAACCTGTTTGCAAAGGAAAGTGCGATGTCGTCCACCGATTGCCAGACGTAAATATTTTTACACTTTCACGCACCACAGGAAGAACATTCTCTCTTTCATGATAAGGAAGATAACGGCTTTCTACGTCATAAAACACGTCAGTCCTGCCCAGAGAAGAAGAACATCATACAGGGCATGTTGGGAATGACAGGCCAGACTGAATAGGGAGTTAGTGGATGGCGTAACAGTGGCAATCATTTGCACGCTGACAGCAGCTAGGGCGGCGCAGAAGCGTGTGTTTCGGAAGCATCTAGTTATTAACACTTTGGGGATTATGTGACAGCAATGAAGATAACAATCATAATAATGGAGATGATGACAATGACGTAGCAAAAACTTTGTTGCCCCCTTTCTGAAGCTATATAAATAACTTCATGCTAATTTGGAATAATATAATAAAACCCTACATAAATATCAGTCGTCTTAATGAAGTATTGAAAACAACTTTACATACTCTAACGTTCTAATTAAGAGGAACTAGAATAAATAGATAAGAAGAATATTTACATCGAAGTGGAAAAAGCAAATAACAGAGCAAAAAATCTACGATAAACAGCAATTTTTTGACGAGGTAGTATGGGAAAAAGCATTAGAAAAAAATGATGATCGTGATTGTGACAATAATGATAAGCACTAAGATTCAGATAAGAATGAAACGATTAGGTTATGGTAATTGATAACAATAAAAAGGTAGAAGGGGGAATGGAAATGAATTGATGATGGTGATAATGATGATGATAATTGATAATGATGTTGATTTTAATTATAACAAGCATAAAGGTACATAGAAGAATAACAATGATGAGAATGATGAGAATGATGAGAATGACGAGAATGATGATAATGAGAATGATGAGGATGATCATGATGAGAGAAGATGAGAATGATGATGATGATGATGATGATCATGATGAAAATGATGAGAATGATGATGATGAGAATGATGAGGATGAGAATGATGAGAATGATGATGATGAGAATGATGAGGATGAGAATGATGAGGATGATGATGATGAGAATGATGAGGATGATGAGAACGATGAGAATGATGAGGAGGATGATGATGAGAATGATGAGAATGATGATGATGAGAATGATGAGGATGATGATGATGAAATGATGAGAATGATGATGATGAGAATGATGAGAATGATGAGAATGATGAGAATGATGAGAATGATGAGAATGATGAGAATGATGAGAATGATGATGTTGTTGTTGATGACGATGATGATGGCGATAATGATGATGTTGAGTTTAATGAAGATTGATGATGATTGTGATGATAACGATGAAAATGACTATGACGATGATGTTGATGTTGATGACGAGGATAATGTTTGTTGTTGTTGACGAAGATGATGATGATGATGATGATGATGATGATAGTAATAATAATAACCATTGGGAACTTTGAAAACTGGCTAAAGAAAAGCGAAGTGGAATGTAGCACAGATCATTTACGAAGAGCTTGCCTGTTAGGAAACGCAAAGCTCCCGAAAAATGTTTCGGGTTCTTAAAGCCAACGGACTTGTCCTGCTATCCAGTAGTTAACAGACAGTCAGTATCAACGCCGAGTCAACATCTAAAAAATGATAATAATAATTTTAAAACTTGAGGTATCAATTTTTTACGAAAATGAGTTACATTTGAGCACAAACAATTATGATATAGTCTCGCCTGCAGTACAAAATCACCCATCAAGCAAATCAGGATTGCTCCATTCCGAATCACGTTTACAAGAAATTATCTTGAGCTCATAATACGAGAAGTCATTTTCATTAGATACGTAAAGACTGTGCAGCAATGTATGAAGCATTTACTTTTCTTAGCAATGCCACCTACAGAGTTCATACTATGATTGATAAAGATATTAATATATTCATTTGGGAAGTTTGGACTTAATGATTCACATTTTGAAGATTTCTGATCCAGGTTGTCACTTTATTTGGTTTCAAATCCAATTGCAAGTTCGACAACGAAGAGCTTATTGTCCTTCACTACAATATGATTTTAGAGCAAATCAAGACCAGATACAGTTGAAGAAAATTGAAACCTATCCTCATCACAAGGGGAATCTAACTTTTGGTCAGATTAATTGAGAAAATCTGCTATAACTCTGTAACGGTCTTCTTTAAGGTGAACTTTGCTCCCAGTGACTAAGTGATGAAGATTTTAAGAGCAATGTCAAGAGTGGCAGAGAGAGTTTGCAGACTTGTTGCAAAGAACCAGATTCTTGAGAGTGGGGAGGGTGTTCATAATTGTGACAACAACAATAATAATAATAATAATAATTTATAATAATAGTTTAATTTAACATTTAAATTTACATAATTAAACATGATTTACAATATGATAATATATTATAATTTAACATTATAATGATAATGTTCATGATAATACCACTAGGTATGGGCGCTATCCCAAAGAGTAGTGGAGAGAATGAATCTTCTTGCAAAATCCCTCAATATATTCACGGTACCCAGTGGTTTCCCATCTGACGCATGCACTAAGAGAAACAAAGATGGGATACAAACCATAAAAAATGGTCCAAAACCCAATCATATATTGTTCATGAAAGATGTTGAACTCTTTGGTAGAAGTAGCAATTATATTAATTCCTTAGTACAAACAGTTCAACTATGCATAGAGAACAATGAAGTTTGGTGTTGCTAAATGCGGTATTGCTCACTTTGAAGCCAGGAAAAAGAACAGAAATGAAAAGCATCGTGCTGCCAAATGGCATGGAGTTTGAGAGATACAGATTCAAAACGTATGAATATCTTGCAGCGCTGGACTTTGACATTATGTTATGCAAGGAAATGTATCTCAAGATACTCTGTCTTTTCTGGAAACCAAGACTTAAAGATAGAAACATTCTCTCAGCTTTCAATTTCTGGGCTGTGGCTGTAACTGTTACAGTGCGGCCTTTTTAAGCTGGATGGGATGAAAAAGCAAGACAGAGATACCAGGAAATTATTGGTCAGGTTTGGAGCATTGTAAGCGAAGTCAAATGTGTTTAGAAAGTCAATCAGAAGAGGAAATGGAGGAAGAGGACTAATTGAGGAGAGGAATGTGTTGAAGGAAAGCGTAGGGCATAATTCAAATTATTACTTACTACAAACAGCCGTGGAGTGCTTCCTTCAGCTGTAACAAGAAAGGAAGGATCAGAAAAAAAAGCCGATAGAGCAGAGGCAAAGGTATTGGAGTGAATTGAAAGAGGAAAGATGGAAGAGCTGAAGATATAACTTTATTGTCAAGGTAAGTGACAAATGGTACCAACATCACAAAGAAGCAGTCATGGAAAATGAAGAGGTGAAGATCCTATGGGGCTTCATGGTGTAATGTGACAGAGATATTCACCACAGAAAAACAAATATTGTAGTTATCAACAAGATGACAAATGAGTGCAAAAATCATTGATGTAATCTGCCCAAGCGATGTGAACTCAGTTGGCAAAGAAGAATGAAAAGCATAGGAGGTATCAAGAGTTGAGTTTGAAAATTCCGGGGTTGTGGTACAAGAAAACCACTGTTACCTCAATCATAGATGCACTTGTTTCAATGCCAGATGACCTAGATGAGAAGATGTGTAGCTTAGAAATCGCATACAATTTCAATGCTCTCCAGAAATCAGAACAGCTTGGCACGGTAAATATTCTACGTCATGTAGTTTCTATATAATTAATTCATGCATCACGTCACTAGGTCTTGTGTAATAATTTGCTTGTGGATGTATGCATGCCCAGTAGCAAGAACTGTCAAATACTGTGAGAAACCGAGATAATGCAACTATAAGAAAACTCATGTCTTGGTTGATACAGTTGTAATGATGCAACCAGATACAACTATGTAATGACGTAAGAATGTAAAGAATTTGGATGTTGTAACGATCATACGTCATTGATGAAGTACAACTTTGCAACATATGTCCGAAAAGATACTGGACACAAAGAAACATGCATATAAATATATATATATATGTATATATAGGTCACTGAAAACAGATAAAACCGCCATAAACTAAAAAAATATAAAAGACTACAAAGTTTGGCTTAGCT
>JAAAKL020006491.1:0-17944 GCA_010016065.2 Carybdea cf. marsupialis auct. non (Linnaeus, 1758) | reverse complement strand
GTAGTAGTAGTAGTAGTAGTAGTAGTAGTAGTAGTAGTAGTAGTAATAGTAGTAGTAGTAGTAGTAGTAGTAGTAGTGGTAGTAGTAGTAGTAGTAGTAGTAGCAGTAGTAGCAGTAGTAGTAGTAGTAGTAGTAGTAGTAGTGGTAGTAGTATCAGCAATTCCATTTGCTTATGAAATGCTAGTATGACTACTGCTGACCTACAACACCTGTACCATTCCAATTGTCTCTGCTATTGATTGATCTCGTCAATATTATGTTTTGATTAGTCCAAGCAACTGAATGATATTCGCCCCTCGTTTTCACTGAACAAGAACATATTTCGACAATGCAAATGAAAGCCATAATGCGAAGTCCATCTTCTGTTCATCTACAAAACGATTTTCAAGAATGTAAACCGTATCATGGGTGCTGTTGTAACTTTAGCAACTTCAGTAAGCCGTGGAAACCACTTTCAAGTTTTTAGTCATGAAAAGGCCATCGTGGGTGGCGCTGCGAATGGGCATGGTGACTGCTATAAAGAAGCATGGGAACCAATGAGATTAGGCCTGGGGAGCAGTGAGATGAATCGTGGGAACTAATAGGATTAGGGATCAAGAGAAGAGAGATAAAAAACATGGTGAGAATGTTTGCTCTACTAATCTCGTCAACAACAGATGTTACTTCCATCACTGAGTGGCTATAACAAGTGAAAAGAGGCTCTTAATGATGTTCAGGGCGGGCCAAACCTGATAGGGTACTTCTTTTTTAAAGGTGTTAGCCCATTAAATAGCTGTGTAAGCAATACAAAAAACATGTTACTGTCACGTTGTATATGTACTATTAAAGATCACAATTCATCTCCTTATCATATGAAAGAAACAAACTTATTTTACGTTCTGTCAAGAGCGACACAGTTCTCACACTCTATTTAGAGATAGGCCTACGATGTCGTTAAATTCGTGATGAAATCCTCTTGAGAAGAACTATGTTCTCTTGTATTTTTCTGAAAGTACGATGCTTTGCTAAACAAAAATGCTGTTTGGCATCCTGTTAAATATGACAAATGCTTCGAAGAGGTCTTGCCGTGATACTGGCAAGAGATCCAGATAGACAAACAAACAAACAGACGGATTTTGACATTCTTGTTTTAATCATCGGTATACTGGCACAACATTAAGAATGGTGTGGATAGGTTGTTACATTATATATTATACATCCTCTAGATAAATGTATGATAGTGGAAACGTCTCCATAAAACTCTGGCAAGGTCTTAAATTTGATTTGGATACTTTTTGGGGTGTCTGTTCAGCGTTAACTGTCTAACAGAAACCCATAAAGAAAGTACTGAAGAAACGCCAAAGTAAGAAATAGGAAAATGTTATTGAAGAACCCCTCAGTAGTATCAAACCAGTGTCTGGCGAAAACGCTTAGAAAACTTCATCCGTTAATCAACACCAATATTCAACTTAAACTGGTATGGAATTCACCTAACAAGAAAACAATCTAATTATAAAATAGCACTATTATATACTCAGTTTTTAAACTAGTAGTTGTAAAAGCCATGGCCATAGTTGTCGTTGTTATAATCACTATCTTCATCATCATCATCATCATCATCATCATTATTATCATCATCATCGTCAGAATAATAACGTTCGTATTGGTTGTGGTAGTTTTCTTCAAATGGAGATGGTACTAAACGTCGGTACGAGCGCAGATGATGTGGTCTATGATGACGTCTACGGTGATGATCATGACGATGTCTATGATGATGCCGATGATGTCGATGATGCAATGGATAATAGCCACTGGGATCGCCTTCATAATAACTCCAGTAATTGGGTCTACGATCACTTTCATCTTCAAGATTACGTTGCTCTTGAGTGACATAACGGCTCATCGCATCATTTACTTCATCTTCAACGTCCTCTGGATGTATACTGGGGTAAAACCTGCCATGTCTATCATAATCTGGTACTTCAACTTTATAACCAATGTGAGTCACTTTGCGGACGCCTTTGTTGACTAGAAACGGGAAGACAGAGAAGAGTGATTGTGCAGTTGTTCACTAGCAATTTAAACGCCTTGTCTAGGCCATTCTCTCGCTTCTTCACTCAGCATGATCTTCGTTTTCTTTTTACTTCTTTTTTTTCTTTTTGCTTCATTTTTTTCTTTTTCCATGCCGTCTTTCTCTCCTTCTTCATTGTGTTTAGCAAGGAGTTCCTGAAGTCGCTAATCACTTTCTGTGAACAGTATTGTGTCATCAGCAATATTGATGTTGTACAATGACGATTCTCTGTGTTGCCGAAGTAAGATGGTTTTTGTCAGTGTTCTTTTGATAAATTTTTAACCACATGAAAAGGAGAGCATTCGAATTTCGTTTTCGAATGCATTTTCAAATGAAAAATGCATGCATGTAAATCCTACCATGTTCCATAGCTGGTGGAGGGAAGTCAATCAATAGATATCTTAAAATCCTGAAATCCGGACATGTACAGCCAAGCCATGAAACAACCAGCTGGAGTCCGAGCCGCCTAAAAGTCTTACGGTAAGATATACATCAGCATTGTTCTTATACTGCGAATACTGGAATGGCTCAAGGAGAGAAGATCCAGTGACTTGAGCAGCTATCTCATGAAACCAAGCAATGACGTAGTCAGTTTTGAGCATTGTGGGTATGTGCTCCAAGGGCGTAAAAATGGTTATATGGAACTCTGTGTAACAAAGTACACTAGGCGCCCAATATATCTCTATACTAGGCGGAGTGCTCCCAAATATAATTGGCTTGCGACGCACTTTGAGTCCCCTTACCGTTGCAATATCCTTGCATAAAACATGAACTCTATTGTGCTTCGAAGTTGGGAAGTGAGAATGATGGTAAAAAGTTTGTAAGCATCTTTTGTGCGACTGGAACGTGCCTACACTCTGCAAGGTATGGTTAAAAAAACATTAACCTCAGATCTGAGCTGCGAAAAAAATGTCGGTTGTAAATCTCTTTTTTATATGTACTATACTTTAGGATACTTTAGGGCAGTGATATGTTCGATGCAGTATTTTCTAAAAATACACAATCCAAATTTAGTTTCCTTATGAACAGGGTACTCATGAAGAAGTAAACCGGTTTCTCTAATTCAGTTATGAAGCATTTTATCACTTTCAAGAATACAATTCAATTCTAAATTAAAGCCACATACCATTATTCCTCGACTGGCTTAAATTCCTCCGTGAAATTTAAGCCATTCCTCTTTGGGTCAAGGGACCACAGAGTTTGTACAATGCTATTGTAGTTGCTCTCGAGTGGACGTATAATTTTTGCAGATAGTTGTATGATACAATTTAGGCCGAAGATCCAGGGTGGGGTGTTTTGGGAAACATGGGAACAATATTAAAGGTTATGGAATCACAAATAGAGCATCACGTTCAATCACTTACCTTTCCTTTCTATGTCCCTTCCCACTTCCTCTACATCCATGGCCTTCTCCCGTAAATTGTGCTCTAGTATCTGGCCATACTTTTCCGTTAAGTAATTCAAATATGCAACTCCTTGTCCATTATTAGGAATGTACTTAGGCTCGTAGACGTGTACTCTGTGTTTTACGCGTCGTAGGACTTTATTCCGACCAACAAAAGCGCGCTTGATAAGTTTCATTGTGTCCTTTGGGTTTATTACGGGGCTGGTGTTGTTTGGTTTATCCATAAAATCGACTGACTTGTTCACTACTGGAGTTGTAGTAGAATTTGTATTGATGTGCTTCACAAGTAACGTTTCTATGGTAAGGAAGAGGGGAAAATCGATGCTATTACTTATAAAAAGAGGTCGATAACTCTTAACAAGCGGTAGTATTGCACATAACGCTAGTACTGTTGGGCTCTCTAGGTTGTGGGGGAAGGATACCGAACATGGTCAAGTGGCACTCCGGTAGTTACGTACTCAAGATAACCTTGTAGTTTTTCATGTTTACAAGAATATCATTCTAAACAAGGATTTGCCACTTGGTGAGTTGACTCAGTTCCAAATCTTGTCCAGTTCTAATGTTTGTTCACTTCAAAATGTTCTCCACTACTAGATGTCCGTTTCTTTAAAAAAGGAGGACCCACAGGCAAAAAGGTGGCGTCAGTTTAACCAAAATACCTCCCTGTCTACACAACTGCGAAAAGCAACACAGAATCTATTGACGCGTCGTGTTTGTTCAAAGCTTTGCATTTCCCCTTCTTGTCTTATTCTTATCAGAAATTTAACAATTCCAGGAAAATTGACGATGCTTGAGAGACAACCAGAAAATACGTGGTCTTCTTAGCTATAGACCTATTTTGCATCGTCTTCAGAGAAAACGTATTAGTTGTTAGGAAAACCTTATCTAAACAATATGAATAATTACTAGTTGAGATCTAAAAAATACCCTAATGATGATCACCCGAAAGATATTAATTACAAAAGTAAGATGAAAGACGAGGTGTTGTCAAGTGTAAATAAACCAAGAAGCTCCAGCACTCTATCAGGGAAGATCTACCTTCTTATGTTCTACTTAAACTATAAAAAACTCCCTCCTTATCTAATATTTGTCACTACACATAATCCACAAACTATTTTACATATTAATGTTTTAAAAGGTTTAGTATCTGTGGCAAAACCTTCTCCACTTACATTTACTAAAACTAGGCCCATCTATTGCATTATAGATAAATAGACTATGCAAATGCACGCTTATGGAAATTTAAGGGTGAATCGTATATACATACTTTTGATGGCTCCTGTTTGAAGCCCCATTTCGTAACGTAGGTCTGGCTCATAACGTATTGTTGCGCCTGGCATTTCTGGTACTAAATCTTGACCCATGGGCTTCATCTCGATTAATCTACTTGGAGAGGTATCTGGCACTGAAATTGGATTAAAAGGAGCACCAGGCATTGTATCTAATAATGTTCCTGGGTCTTCTTCTCGCTTTGGAAATCCAGTGTAATCAAACTTTGGAGCCAACTCCGAATGGAAAGCAGATTGTTCTGTCATGTCATTAAGAGGTGGCATGACAACATTTGAAGACATATGATGCTCAATGCTTGCAAGCATGTTGCTAAGATGCTCAGCAGGAGGTATCAACGGTGGAAGCTGGTCTGGAGGAATGACTCCAGGAAGATCAGATGACTCATGACGTAGATATTCGGGCTCTATATAGTCTACTTGTCGATGAGTCCCCTCAGTTTCTTCACCATGATGTTCTGTCTCAAGCTCTTCCTCCTCTTCCTCCTCTATTTCGTCTTCATCTTCAGGCTCCTGCCCCGAGGCAACTCCTGGCATTGGGTGTGGCATGCTTACCCACTTGACTCCGGGGGTGTGATGATGATAGTGATGGTGAACATGATGGACTACACCCCCACCGTGCGAGTTGTGTGGTTCTGGCCCTGAAAATATAATCAATTACTTACTGTTATTAAATATTCCAAATACGAAACACATGACAAGCTTGATGAGTTGAATAGTTCATCGTCTTTCACAACTGACGGTAGCCCAACAAAAAGTGGAAGAGTGAATATTTTTGTTTTTAAGAAATATATATGGATAGATAGATATTAGTGCTTGGGCAGACACACTAGCAATCATGACATACAAAAATAGAACTCAGAAAACAAGAAATGCATACGACCCTCGCCGACATAAAATCTAGGATCTCCAACACTGAGAACGGCGACTTAACCACTGCCCTAAATAGTGAAATTGTTACGTCGACAATCCAAGAAGTCAATCCCGAATTTCAACCGCAACAACAAGTTATATTTTTCGTTTCGCTATAAGCTTCATCACTGACATTTTCCACTAAGTACTTAGGATGACACACTAGCAATCATGAAATACATAGTAGAGAACTCAATAAACAAGAAATGCATACGGCGCTAGCTGGATGGATAGTGCCAATAATTGAAATATATTTTTCTTACCCATTACCACCAGAAAAAAGCTTTGGATCAGTTATAGCTAGGATCAGTTCAGGTATGATTTTGAGCCTCGTTTCCATTCAGTTATATTTCTCATGCTTGAGGAGGCGCCTATGTAATGGAGGCTCCTGTTTAAGGGAAGCACGTATTTCTGTTTTTAGTTCAGTAGCAGGAGGAAGCATTTTGGCTTTATTTGATCTAAAAGTTTCCTTGAAGAAGTAATTGGGGTAATTTATTAAAACTCTCATTTTTAAAAAGACTCTTAAGAAAGGACTGCTTTTTTGAAGAGGAGTGTTCACTATTCCTTAGAAAATTTATCGAGACAAAATGTACTTAAAATTCTAAAAGAAACGTTTGAAAGATGCAGGTTTTGTTACTGGTGCGAAATATATAATTGCCTCTTCTATCATTACCTGTTCTTAAATATAATAAGAGTCACCCCTCATGAAGTAGCTAGGGGACAAAAGAGTCATTTGTTGACGGGTAAGCCTATCCCGAAGGGTCCCCTTATTCCAAGATATTGTTATTTGGTATAAAACAACAACATTCTCTTTGTTTTACCTGTAACATGTTTCAAATTACTTCTCGCTAATCGGTTGCAAGCAAATTGCACCCTCAGTTTATTCCAGGAAGGTTCTTTATAGGCATAAACTATTATATCAGTAGCACGCAAGAGTAAAATTGTGTTATATACAATTTAAATCTAGAATCAAGATCGTTCATTTCCACTTACTTGGTTGATAAAGAGGTGGTGGGGCTACATGTACGTGATTTGTCCTCGGATCATCAATGAACACGTCATGAACGTCATGATGAAAAGTATCAGCATTGTCATAGTCATGTATTTGGTGAAGATGGCCAGTGTGATGATCATCATCATCCTCGATATGTTGCTCTGTCTCTTTATAGTCCTCATGATGTACATGATGTGGGTGGGTTTCTTTAATAGAAGCATATGGGTCCTTGGCTGCCCTCGGGGTTCCACTTTCTTTGAGGAATTTCTGCCCCAGCCGTCGTATCAGTTCTCTTGCCACACATTCGGTTGTATTGCACGAAACTTTTCCTTTTCCCTTACCCTGAAATTTACTAGATATATCACTCATTTCCTTTCTTATATCGCTGATAATTTCGCCGACAGGTGAATTTGCAGTCTTGGGCATTCCTATACGAGTCGTGTTCCCAACTGGGTCACTGTAATTCCTAGTTGAAAGATCTGAATAATTTTGTTTTTGTGTACTTGAAGCAGTTTCGTTGTTTTGCAAAATGGAGTTGTTCAAGGTTTTAATGTAAGAAAGTAATTGTTCGATGTCGCTATTCGAAATATTAGTTCCATTAGCCGACTTCGGTTTTATAACTTTACTTTCGTTTTTATCATCTTCTAGTATACTTTGTAATTCTTTGCCAGAAAAATGTGGGGTAGTGCCGTTTGAATTTTCCGTGAACGCGTCCTCGATCGCTTTGAAGTCTCCTTTCTTGAGTTTTTCAGACATAAAGGAGTAGACGAGTAATTTGCCAAGACGTTCTTTCTCCAACGGCACAATTACGGTACCTTTGTCTGTACTATTTGTAACATAATCTTTTTGCATACCAGCAGAAGAATTCGCGTTGGATTGCAAGTATGTCGTATTATCAGAAGGGTTACTAGAATTGTTCCTTCCACGATCAACAACTTCTCTCCAAGAGCTCTTCACATTTTCCTGAAGAGCCCTTGACAAAGATAGTCTTTGAGATGTACCTATATCGCTTTTCCTTGCTGCTGTGGCTGTTTTCACTTTCTGTGGAGTATATATGTGTCTATTCGGATGAAACCAGCTTCGATATCTTGTCCGTGACCTGGCAACAATTTTTCCACGTAGGTTTCTTCGATTGTTCAACAGTTTCCTAGTATGAAGTCGAAGGTTTCGGTGTATCTCGTTACTTGTCTGTTGGTTAACCTTTCCGGATAGTTTTTGTTTAATTCCCTGTCCAGAGTCCTTAAATTTTATCCCGAAACTTGACTGAATATTCGGTGTTTTAGTGATAGTTTCCACTTGAGGTGTCGCAATTGTAGCGTTCATCCATCTTTTAGGCCTCTCAATCGACTCGCCAATTTCTTCTACAAGCCTTCCTAAAAGTAGTAATAGGAATATTCTATAGATGTTAATAAACGTATATTGTATGCTGAGGATACCCTATTGTAAGGGTAAAAGTCGGGTTAATAGACGAATTTGTCAAGGCTTTGTATAATGCAAATTTACGTGCTAGAATAACTTTTTATCATATAATTTATTCCTTAGGGAGCACTTATTATTATTTGTGCAACTAAACAATTAGAGTCGATTGTCATTCATCTCTTCATCTTCACAAACTGTCAAGCCGATTGTTTTATTTCTCTTCATGATTTAACAATCATATGTCGACCAATCGTGTGATTGCTGTCATTGGACTTCAATGCCAATTTTTCTTGTCTAATGCATGCTCCTCGAGTGTTATTTACTTCTCCTCTTAAGAGAGCAACATTTTTCACAACTATAGCATTACCACAATTCTAGCATGAATTTTAGTAGATAGTTGACTTCTTGGCTTCACAAAATAGTCCCTTGGGCCCCGTTGGTTTCACTAAGAAGAAAGTGGTGTGGGCTATTGGCGACAATTGTGAAATGGTGACAAGGGGTACCTCTTTACTCCAAAAGATTATAAAAGGAAGCAAGAAGGGAGGGTCATGCTTGTAATGCTATAATTTTCACCCAGAATTATCAACCCATTGTTGAAAATCTCTGTTAAATGGTCGATTAGTCGACAGCAATCTCAGACGTTTATACGCTTTCTAATCATGAGCCACATATCAAGGAAAATTTGGTATATTCAACAAGATCTGCATAATTATTTGTGATTACCTTACGAAACTAGAAACATGTGTAAGGTGGTTGGTTTTAGGAATGCATCTGGGACAGAAATTCTCGGTAGTGCTGGACTATTCAAAATTCTGTCTAGTTTTTCATTTCTTAATTTCTTCGCAAGTAGAATGACAGTCTCAGTTTCGATCATGAGGGAATTGTGGTTGTATACTCGATGCAAAAGGAGTGGGGAAACATGAGGCATCACAAAATAGTAAAAAGGATAGCTGTAGGGTTTTTTGACAGGAACAGGTTTTCACTAGGAAATCAAGTAGTTGAGTTACCCTTTTGTTCCACTTCCGTTTGTTTCTTTTCCATCTCCTTGTCTTCTTTTTCAAATGTGGCATCAACTGGGTCATAGCCAGAAGTTTCTTCATATCGTGTACTATTATTTTCGGACGATATATTTTCGTGTTTACTTCCCGTTGATTCTCCCACGTGTACCAGGTCTTCGACATCTTTCCCTACGACATGTTATTGCAATTGTTAGTATCAAATCTAAAAATCCATGTCTTGCGATGTAAACGACCATAATGTTTGTTAACAGCTCACCCAACCATGTTTACACATCGTCATGAAAAAGATGTTTCTCTTTTTAAACCTCTGATAAGCATTTAAGAAATGTTTTTCAATAACACCAGAACACTGAAACAAGGCTGATTTCATGTTAAACAGGTTTGCAAAACAGATGCCAAATATAATACTAATGTAGACAATAAAAGTAGCACAAATAATTCTTATGTTTGCTGTAACACTCTGACAGAAAAGTCAGGAGAATCACTAGGCAACAGGTGTCAAGACTTTAACCTGCTATTGTCCACAAGCGCAGTGTTTCTAAACTGTCAGTCCCCGGACGGGTACCAGGTCGAGGTCAATTTTCATGTCACTGCCCAAGAAACGTATTCCATTCACAAAAAGAGTAATAACACCTACTTCCTAACAAAATGTATTATGTCTGTTTTGCAAGCGAATAGATTGAAACAAGTTGTAACATGCTAACAAGCACAGCACAGTCAGTCACTGCAAAAGTATCGCAAAGTCCTGGTTGTTTAGTCTACAGGAGCGACGTAAACACTGCGGCAGCGCCGTCCAGAGCTGCAGAACTTTTTTGCTGCCAAGATAAGAATTTTGAAATTTGTGAAAAAGAGTACTCTGCATAAATATTTTTTTACTAATAAGATTTTATAGACGTGCTATAAGTCATGCAAAATTTAATCCACGCGAAATTTTATCCATGTAAGGTAGCATCACGCCACGTTTTTCTGCTCGTCGATATCTCGGTTGAAAATGGCTGCATCACCATTGCTTCCGCCGGGCCTGGTCTACGATTAAACAGTGATAAAAGATTTCGAAGCATTGAAGGGCAATACTATGTTTTGGAATACGTATTGTATTATTGAAACAACAGCAAGTATCACATTAGCATGGCAAAAACACAGTAATCTTTAGATGCCTTGGCAATCTGTTTTTCTTAACTTCACGTTGCAAAGTACCGTTATAGAAGAAGTAGCATAAAAAGTCTTTATCAAGAAAAGGCATTTGTGATAACCAGATCTGCTAAATGTTCCTTATGGGGTACTGCTCCGTAAAGAACTACTGTAAAAATTAAATGAATCACTCAAAAATTTAAATAATCTGTACAAAAACTGATGTGGATTGGCCTTGGGTTTCTTTGCACAGGACCTGGTAGAGCCGGACTCGTTTTGCACCGCCCATGGAAGTGTATCAAATGGGATCCTACCTGGTGTAGGTACGTGGGATCATCTTCAAATTGGCAAGGATCGAAAAAGAGGCTATTAAAAACTTTCAATACGAGGTAAACTTGACGTAATCTGCATTCAGGATATAATCGAATTTCGCTCCAACAATAACACGTTAAATATAAATAGATATTGTAGATGTTTCAACATTTCAGTTTAATGCAGTGTTACTAATAAAAAAAAATGTAAGTTTTGGCTAATTCATAGACCATGCCTAGTTGGGGATAAAAGTGGGTTGGTTACCATGGAAACATTGTAGAGACAGTGCTGTAACCACTGACTTTCAATGTGATCAAAAACTTTTAACAGAATTTTTGCAGAAGTAAATATTGTGTGTTCCCCATTGTATGACTTTGTTACTGTTCCTCTGTTCACAAGAAGACGTTACTCTTCCTATTCGATCTTGCCATTCACTAGTTATGTCTAATTTATAAGGGACATGATATTGGTCCACAGTAGTGTCGCCATGAGGAAGATCTTATGATCACAGCGATAACAAGAAATCCTTTGTTCGCAACCATTAGTCAATGTTTGCACGACAAAACGGAAATTTTAGGTCTTGATTTTGACACTGGAAGACTGAAGTACCACGAAACAGCCAGGCTTTTAGCTCCATCTCAACCACCTAAAAATTGTATTATTTATTTACTTATAAAATTTATGAATTTATACTTCCTTAAGCCACGCTGAGTTAGGTAGGACAATTGTTTGTAATCATAAATCCAGGAAAAAGCATTTTGAAGTGGACTGATGTACATTGTGTTATTGAAACAGGAAAAAATCGCTCCAGGACAAATTAAGACGGGATTAGATTCCACTCGCCGGAATAGTGTGGTTAAAGATGGAAATTGGATCTTTAGCGACGTGACATTAAATACCGGGGGTGAGCATTCCTTTTTTGCGCAGAGGGTACCTAGACTGATCAAATGGGTAAAGATAAAACTTATCCGAGAAGCTTAATTATTTCCAACGAATAAAATTGTCAGTAATATCTGATTATATAAAGTCTACATAAAGAAGCAAACTGTATGCGAACGCTCTCCACAGCCGCTGATGACGGCAATGGTGTTAAAAATGAAACATTCCTTTGTCTTACTGACAAGTATTTTACGTAAGAACTTGATTTATTCACCTCGTTTCTCTGTGATCTGATCCATAATTTCACTATATAATTCAACCAGTTCTCCCTCATCTTCCACACGTTGTACAGCATCTTTGCTATCAATGGCCTCTCCCGCTGCAGATATATCATCTTCCATTTTATCGGTGGAATTTTCAATCGAGGCTGCGATGCTGTCTATTCTCTTACCATTCAGTTCTATTTGTCTACTCATGTCATCTGTTGAATTTGTACTTAACTGTCCTTTCGTACATAGTAAAAAATACAAAAAAGTGTGGGTTTATTACGACTGATCTCACTTACTACAAAATTATTAAGTCTCGGCTTCTGAGGAAACCAGAAACGTCAAGCTACATATTGACACGGTAGGTTGTTACCATTTGTAGCAAACATACCATTGCATAACGAACGTGATGCTTCTAATTCAGCCTCAAAACGCAGACTTTCGAGACCATATGGATATCTTTCAGCCAATCACAAAACCAGTAAGATCAGTTCATAGTTCTCAAAACAAATATTATCTTGAAAAAATATGATGTGTGATGGCTGCAGTTGATAATGACACAAAGTCCGGAAAATGATATTTCGGACTATTGATCTTCTTTTTGACTGGATTATTGTAAGTTGCAGTAGCTTGACATCAAAACTGATTTAATCTCCAAGCTATAATAGCTCGACGCCAGACTAAACATAGCTGGCTAACAATCATGTATGACACACGAAACAATTCGGTAGCTCGTTGCATGTAGCTATCTAACGCGGTGCCTCGTGTGTTATCAGCGTAAGGTTCAAGAGCCAGGTTCAGCAATACTATCTGAAGTATCATTTATTTGCTCCACATTCTCCTAAATTCTGCTAACTTCTTCTCTCCACTCTAAGCAATCCCAGTTTACGATTATGGTTAAAGTTTTTGCCTTAAGGAGCAACCTGTCGTTCCTTAGACAGTATAGGATGAACCGCATTGGCGTGGATAGGAGTGACGTAATAGTGAAAAGAATTCTAACATTTTATTTAGAATTAAAGAACGCGCGAAAAAACTTGGTTTGTCTATATATACTCCAACAACACTTTGGATAACCCTTCCTAGGTTACAAAAGGATTTCTTTACAGTAAAGTGTCTTACTTTGTAGGTATTTGCCTGATGTCACTTACACTCATGTCATGCCGCCCCGAGCCGAACAAGTACAACGTCAGACGGAAACATTTATTGGTTTACATGCTAAATGTTGTAGTAGAGCAGTTAAGAGCCATATGATTTCGTTGCCTTTTTTAGCTAAACACAAAGATGCAAGGCTTAAAGTATAGATAATACCTCTATTTCAAAATTAAAAGAGATGGTACGATTTTAATTTCTAATGAAAGGAACCAAAGAAAACAATCATATTAGTCATACCCGCCGATTTCTAAAAAGACCGGATAAAGCAATCGCATTGTTTCCAACAACGAAAAGGTGTGGTGACGAATACTAGTCCCCAGAAGTAGTGCGGGAAGGTCCGCCATGTTACGTAGCATTCTGTATAGGTTTTGCTAGATAAGGACGAAAATGGCGTTCAAAGACTGACCTCCCTTTAAAACGGAAGATGTTCGATCCAGTGTTCTTTAGAGGTCAGTGGTCATACCGCCTGTTCTGTTGACGAATTGCCTCACAAAGAAAGTCATGCAAAATGTTACCGCCTTGTATCATATTCAGGGCTGTCCATATGTTCCTTTATCTGCCTCTGTCAGCTAAATCTTCCACAACAACACGTAACTCACTTTCACTTTCAACTCAACTTTATTTAAAGCTAACGTGAAGGTTGGCATGCCTCTTAAGTTGTACCTCCACGGTACGAAGGACAACCTTATCGTTATTTCTCTTGTAAATGTTTCACTTAATCAATGATGTAGTAAAGATATCAGATAGAGGGTTAATTTCTATACTTTCATTTCTGAAGACTCGGATGCTAGCTTAAAATACCTCAGCTCCTAGAATTTTATGTTAATCAACTCAACTGCCTGGAGGTACTCCATTTTTAATAGCATAAAAAGTGCACAATAATTTTGCCAGTATTTAAACGTATAGACTGATATAAGCTACAAAGTTTTAAAGTTTATTAAAAATGTAGCATACGTCCGTGTCTGAGGCTTATGAAAACAAATCATGGCCTGAAGAAAAACATCCGGATCGATATATGTCCTTGATCTGTTTCCTGCATCACAATCAGGAGGGCAACTGGGATGAATAGGTACCTTCAACAAAGTTTAGATCATTATTTTATACAAGCAAGTAATTATACCCAAATACTTGTTATAAGTATAGTAAATTAATATATCCTTACCTCCATGAGCACTTGAGTTTGAAGCATAGACCATACACAGAAGTGGAACTAGAATAATAGCGCATAACTTCCATCGAGCCATCTATTTATTGTTCCAAAATACATAGAAATATACAAAACACATATCTAAATTGATCCACAAAAGATATTTACATGGACACTTAGGTCCAGGCATATTCTAGGCTTCCTGCCATCGTTTACGTCGGTTCATCGTGCTCAAATCTACATTACGAAAATTAGAGGGTCAAGAAGTCAGGACAACGAGATCTTAAAGGAGCGGTGATATCAGGCGAATTTACGAGATGCGATTCATTTCCCGTCAAAGAGGTACCTGCTCAGAAATTATAAACATATTAGTATTTAGCTCCCTGTTCTATCAATTTTAAAGGACACGCCCTCCCTACACCACAAATGTAGGAAAAGTCGAGAATGATCTCCAGCTAATTTTGAGTAAGAAGCCTCAGAAATATACTTTGAATGCTGCATAAAAATTCATATCAGTACGCACTTTGTTAAGGCACTCAGACACAAAAATATGTAAGAGTAACAGAAGTGCATCTGGAGGAAAAGGAACCCAAAAGCTTAACTGTAAATGTAACGAAAGTTACTAAAAGCAAACTTCCTGTAAACAATCTTAAAATACAAGCCCTTTGAAGGGCCACTAAGGGAAGTAAACCATTTTTTGGACAGTAAAACGAGAGAAATCATCTTATATGCCCAAAAATCTATTGTGAGTCTCTCATTTGTTCTTCTAAACATAAGGAAGTAAAAATAAATTTACAGCGTCGAAATCTGATTTCCTGGACAACAACCTGAACTTACGAAAGGCGAAATTTATTTAACTTGATTTTGTATTCCGCGAATTATCTAGTGGCAGGAATTTCTGGGCCTCTAACTTGAGAAGACCAATGAACAGTCGAGATCTAATTTCTTTCCCTACAGGTCTCAAAGATAAATTCTACATGTCACAATTATGCTGCTTTAGAATGCTATTTCTTGCTACTTCTGTTACTGTGTACGTCTCCTTTTGCCCATCTAAGAGAAAAAGGTCCTTAATGATGATTACAGCAGCTATTCAGATTTCTTCTTCATTAGACACCTTCCTTCACAACTTCTCGGATGACAGTCATTCCGGCTGAAAGCCCGAGGTAGCGCACAAGCGTCTGACATCGTGGAAGGTTAAAAGCCACGTGCTACCATTCCGTGTGAAATCACAAGGAGACCATAGCCAAAACGTTGCCCTGTTTTTAAAAGGATCAGTGTGACGTGGCTGAGCTACAGTCTCCTATGCCAGCTTACTTTCTTTCCAGTTGTCTCCTTGCCTTTCCTGTCTTGGGGTGCAGACAGGACACGTCGGAAAAGTCTTCCTATCTCACGACTTGGAACTGTATGTTTTTTATGTAAAAGGTCAGCTAGTGGGCTGTTATCGGTTTTTGCTGGCGGTGTAATATCAACACCATCCTTAAATTTCTGACGCAAGATATTATCGGCATCTAAAAAGTCTTTGATGGAAGAATAATTATCTTCGATATCTTTTCCTCCAAGTAGATCTTTCGATGAAATTGGGTCTCTACTGCTTGAACTACCCCCGGTATTTTGTGATGATGTGGCCCCGGGAAGGCTGGACGAACCGATAGACGATCCGTCAAGTTGTGAATCTAATTTCAATCCGTCTGATAGAGAGGCGCTATCTAATGACTTAGAAATTGAAGCACCATCTATAGACTGAGACAACGCCGTGCCATCTAGTTCGTGGGAGAGATTTGAGGCATCCATGGGATGAGATGTGGCACCGCCATCCATGGAATGTGACAACGCAGTGCCATCCAAGGAATGGGAAGAGAGCCCAGCGCTGTCTAGAGCACTCTTTAGAGTGGCAGAATCGAGAGATTGAGTAAATGAGTTGGGATTTTGAGAGTGGCTTAGAGTATTACTTCCTACATCGTGTTGCTGGATTCCACTTTGTAACTTGCTCTGGTGAGTATTTGTTTGACCATTGCTTAAAGCATCTAAGCCAGTTTCTTCCTCAGTGGGTAACATAGGGGCTTCTTTAATTTTCGGAGCTGGATTTGGCATACTAAGAAGCTTTGGTGGTAGCTTCTTTGGCACTTGCTGCGGTATGTTCATCACAGGGGGTGGTAGTTTTGGACGCAACTTTGGCTGCATACGAGGAATTAAATTCGGTCGAGGCACCGGTAGTATATTCGGGTGAGTTCTAGCAATGAGGTCTGCATCCATTGGCTGGGCATCAGGTTGACGCAAACCAGGAAGAAGTTCGGGAGTAGTTACAGGGTTCAAACTGTTGCTAAGGGCAGGGTTAGTTAATCCAGAGTTTAAATCTGGGGCGAGATTTGCCCTTGTTATAGCAGGCACCCCCCGCATTGCCATTGGTGCAACTTTTGGCATTGCAGCGTTTGCAAGCCCTAAGGCATCCAGTTGCGAAGTTAGTGCTGATTCTTCTATCGATTTAATATGTGGCATAGGATTTATCACCCTAGGTGCCGCTTGAAGTAATCTCTGCCTTAGTTGTAATTGTGCTAAATTAATTCGGGGATTAATACGGGGATTTATCGGTACTTGGTGCTCCTTGATTGCATGCTGTTGGATCGGATTGCTTGGCATTATACCATTATTTCCAACTTGTACAACAGAGTTCTGATCAGCCGAATTGGTCAAACCTCTAAAAGCTAGTAACTCTTTACTATGCAGTCGAGTTTCTATCGCTGGAGAGCCAGCCGTCATCGTGTTCTTGAGTTCTGTTCCAAAGAATTCCTCATTGATTTTATTTATGATAAATTTCGGATCGGCAAAAGGGTCACTAATTCCCTCGCTGATGCTTTGTTCAAGGTCGACTATAGGATTTGCAGATTTGACAGCTTGGTTATGACTTTGCACTTCGATCACATATCCTTTTTTGAAGTTCTTCTGCGCATCTAAAATGTTTGAAGAGCAAAGGTGACGGTAGGGATTAAAGAAGGTTTAAAGATATTGATACTAAATAGCACAGGGAACTGTTTGTAAGATTTCATCTGATTATCAACTAATTCAATACAGAGAGGACCCGCTGATGAGATTTCTGAATTTACGTATTCAAGCAAACTTTGTACAAGCTTCCTTAAAGCTTTTTCCTGTTTTGTGCTCCCTTGAAAGCAAAATAGTTACCTTGAACAAATGGTTGTGCCTCTAGAAGTTGGCTTAATGGGAAATTCTCATTATTTCTGCTGCTTAAGTCGATCGCACTGATTCATCGGACAAACAACTTGTTCTCCTCTTTGTCCAAATCAGTGGATGTTAGTCAATCGGGTACTTGAAGTTGTGACAATATTTTGGAAGAACATTTACGTGTTACGATCTGATTACTACAAAGAATTGATGTAAATTGGCAACAAATTTATGAAGAGATAGTATTTTGCTACATCACCGCTCAGCTTTAGTAGGTGCCAAAAGACTATAGTCATATCCACTAATCATTCTTAATTTTAACGTATTAGCTGCTGTTACACATGGCCTTTTAACGGTGGGATCAGAACCTTTTGATGTGGTAAACGTACTAATGTACAGCCATGTTGCTAGACCAGGGTTCCCCGAGGAAAAAATTAACGGAAGAATCAAAACGAACAAATCAATTTCTTTTGCCATTTGGTATATTAAAACGCTTGGTTTTTAGACTCGGAGTAAATCAATCTATCAATCGATTGATTGAGAAATATACAGAAGAAACCGAGGCATGTCCCTTGATGTTACTGTTGTTTTAGTAGAGTAACAGAACGCTATTGGACAATTCTGACTTAAATCAACGTAAAGGAAAGTCCAATCCAAACGCATGGTTTTACCTACGGTAAGGTCTTTTCTTTAAGTGTTTATGATGGCAGTTGTTGCGTCACTATTTTCTTTAACAATCCATTATCCAATATCATGTAAGTATTAAGTTTTTCACTTCTACAAATATTCTAAACG
>JAAAKL020006490.1:0-17947 GCA_010016065.2 Carybdea cf. marsupialis auct. non (Linnaeus, 1758) | reverse complement strand
GGTCTTGGACCGAAAATATTTTGACGCATGAGATAACGGATGACGGACACGGACATATGGAATCAATATAAGTGTTTCCTATGAATTCGAAAAATAAATGTGACGGATGACGGATAACGGATGACGGACACATGGAAACACAGCTTTACTCGGGAAAGTATCCGAGCGATCCGAGGCAGGATGTATCTTAATTCTTAAATACAGAATAACATAACTTTTCTTGAGCCGCAATATTTTGAGCGATGTATCATTCAAGTCGTACTGTATATTTAAAACTGCTCTTAACTGGTAGTTTATGGGTATAAACATTTGGATTACTGTAGAAATACAAGTGTAAGTGTTAAGGGGTGATCAAGACAAGGGAACTACGATTCCCTAGAAAATACAGAAAGAAAGAACTCATGGAATTGTCAGTTTGACGTAGCAAGATATATTTCAGCCATATATTTTAGATGTTTAATTGAGTAAGGGATCCATCTAATTAAACGTTGTCTCTAGACACTGGTCACAACAGTCTGGAGTAAAAGTAAACTACTTTCTGGAAGAATGTCATGAAGGAAATGAGGATTTTGTGGCACTTTATTGAAAAGAACCCCACACCTGTACGAATGACGCATGTTAATGCAGCTTCCCGAGTGTTAATGTTAAAGCAACTTTCATGTTTTGTACTACAGATGAGCTTTTCACTTATGCTTCCACAAAATGTTATTTTTCCATAGGAAATCCTTCCTCCGTCTGCGAGACCTGGTTTTGAGAATACAAGCATTATATCGCATGAGAAAAGCTCGAATAATTGAAACCGAGACTAGATCTGTTGTTAAAATACAGAGAGCGTGGAAACTTCGACAGCAAAGGAACATAGAAGCGCAACGTGATGCAGCTGCCGTGATGATACAAAGGATTTTCCGTGGGCACCTTTTACGTTCTTATTTCTTGCAATTGAAAGTTACAACAATTTATCTTCAGAGGAGAATCCGTGCCAGAATCTTAGCTGAGAAGTTAAGAGAAGATTTTATAAGGAAGAGGAGTGCTGCTACTTTAATACAAAGAGCTTACAGGAATTATTTGACAAACAGAACATTGAATTGTATCAAACTCCAAGCATGCGTAAGAATGTGGTTGCAGCGACGCTGGTATAAAGTACTTCGAAACACAACAATCATGTGCCAGTCCCGTTATCGCATGATAACGACCCAGAAGGACTTTCAAGATAAGAGAAGGAAGATTGTTGTGATTCAACGATGGTACAGAAGCGTGCAAAAAATGAAGTCTGCACGACGAGAATTTATTGAGCAAAGAAAGGCTGCTATCAGCATTCAATCGTTCATGCGAGCAGCCTTAGCAAGAAAACTTGTAAGCCAACTGAAAGAAGCTAGAGCGCGTGAAATCAGCAGGAGGGTTGATGCTACGGTTGTTCTGCAACGTTATTGCCGTGGATGGTTGCAGTTGAGGAAGTACCAGAAGGCAAGGCGTGGCATTGTTTGTTTACAAGCTCTTGTGCGAGGTCGAATGGAGAGGAGAAGATTACTTAAGTTGCATTTGTCAGCCTCACTGATACAAATTTGTTACAGGCAATACTGTAAAGAGAAGAGGTTTGTTTATCTTAGGGACTCTTTATGGCTTGCGTACAGAAGACATTTGGCAGCTCAGCGAATACAAATTGAATACCGTTCATACTTGAAGAGAAGAGAGGTTAGGGAATGTGCTGCGAGGAAAATACAAGCCACTTTCCGCTCACACAGATGTAGAGCATATTTTATGGAATTGCGTGTTGGGGTGAGGCAAATGCAAGAGCTCTACCGCGCAAGTAGGGCTGCAAAAAGGGAAAGAGAAGGATACTTACTGCATAAGAGAGCGTGTGTTACAGTTCAGTCGGTCATTCGCATGCAGAGATGTCGAAGGTCTTATCTGTCGAAGAAAAGAGCTGCCCTCATCATGCAAAAGTATGTCCGGGGATGCTTAGCACGTCGACACCTTAAAACACAACACACATCTGCTATGTTAATACAAGCCTCTTTCCGTGGCTCCAGACTTAGAAAGATGCTTCTTTGTCATCACAAAGCTGCTATCACCATTCAGAGTGTATTTAGGGGTCATCTTGCAAGGAGATGTAGTCATAAGCGAATGGATACTGTGCTCTTCCTTCAACGTTTGTATCGTTCGAATCAAGTGGCAGCATTAGAGCGAAGGTGCTTTCTGAAGAAACGTGCTGCTGCAGTGACTATACAAGCGTTTGTCAGGATGGTTCAGCAACGGAAACTTTTCGTTTCTACGCAAAGATGCATTGTTGCAATGCAGAGTCGTGTTAGAATGAGGATTGCCAGAGGCCGTTACTTATTATTGATTCGCTCCGCCTGCTTGATCCAAAGATGGTTCCAATCAGTACATTTAACCAGGAAATTAAGGAGACTATTTATAGATAAACGCGATGCTTGTATTATGATTCAGCGATGTTACAGACATTATCGTAATGTGAAGAAAGAAAAGGAGCTTGTAAGTGCAGCGATTATCATTCAAACAGCAGTAAGACGGCTCGTGGCCATGAAATCATTTCAGAGAAAACGGGCTGCCGCTGTCACTCTTCAAAAGCATTACCGGGCGTATCGACTTGGTCGTTTGCACTTTATATGGTTCAATGTTGTACGCGGCGCAGCCATCACCATACAGGCGAACGTTCGAGGGTATTTGGTCCGCGCCGACATTTCCCGTCGCACTGTTGCTGCAGTTCGTATTCAGACGGCTTTCCGCCGTTACAGATTTCGAGAAAGATTCCTCAAGAGAAAAGATGCTGTGGTTTGTATTCAGCGAAGTTACCGCTCGTACAAGAACATGAGGAAATGTCAAGACGAGTTCTCCAAGTTAAGGAATAGCTTAATAAGACTTCAGGCACATTTCCGTGGTTATTTGGCCCGCAAACGGTACAGCATGAGTCGCACTGCGGTTTTAAGAATTCAAAGAGCATTCAGAGCGCACCTTGAGAGGCAACGTATAGAGCGACAGCGGGAGAAGTTTGTTTGCAAGTGTGTGGTTTTACAGGCCTTTGCCAGAGGGTACATTCACAGAAGAAGATACCTTGCTTTGAAGAGTGCCACAGTGACAATACAGAGAAGGTATCAGGCGACTCAGAAGATGCGTGTTCAACGGGAACGTTATGTAAATGTGTTTCGCGGAGCAAAGAAGCTTCAGGCTGTATGGAGAGGTTGGCTTGTGCGGCAGAATTACCAAAGACTAAGGGCGGCAACACTTTTTATTCAACGGAGAAGGAGAGAAGTAGTGAAGACTCGACAATGTCGCAACGAATTTCTATTAATTAAAGATATTGTTATAAAACTTCAATCTCTTACGAGGATGGTCATCACAAGGAAGAGATATCTACAGGAGAAGCATGCTGCTAGTGTTATTTGTAGTGCGTACAAAAAGCATCTCTTGCAAAAACGGGAACTTTCATCTGCAGTCTTGATTCAAACTGTTTTCCGAGGTTATTTAGCAAGGCGAGAGTACAAGGAGCAAAAATCTGCTTCCCATGTGATTGGAGCCTGCTGCCGTGGTTGGATCATGCGTCGTAGGTACAAGGAGCTTAAGGAAGCAGCCATAGTCATGCAAAGAATATGGAGGGCAAATGCTATTTGCTGTAAGCAAAGACGGGAGTACTTATTGTTGAGACGTTCAGCTGTAACACTTCAATCAATGTTTAAGATGACCATTCAACGTAGGGCATATTTGGATTTGAGGTCATCTGTCATCAAGATTCAGAGCATGGTGCGAAGAAATCATTGCGTTAGAGATTATCGGAGAAAGAGGAACGCAGTGGTGACCATTCAGATGTACATCAAGGTGTACTTAGAGGAAAAAGAGCAGAGAATACAAGAAGAGGCTGCTATTGTGCTTCAGAGTCATCTGAGGAAGCACATTTGTATGAAAGCGTATCAAAGAAAATTAGAGGCAATTCGTGTGATTCAATGCCAGGTTCGAAGGCATTTAGAGTACAAGAAGAGAAAGGAGAGGGAACTGGCTGCCATCAAATTGCAGAGTTTAATGCGTAGGAAAATTTGCATGGACCAGTATATTCGAAAACGGCAGGCTGTGTTTCGAATCCAAAATTTTGTGAGACAAAATTTAAAAGAGAGAAGGAAAAGAAAAGAAGAACTTGCGGCAATAACTCTACAATCTGCTTTCAGAAGACAGATTTGTCGTTCTACTTATCGCCGCAAGTTAAAAGCAATTTATTTAATACAGAGTTGTTTCCGCAATCACCTCACCTTTAAAAGGTCCAAAGAGAGGGAATCGGCAGCGACAATGCTTCAGAGTTTAGTGCGAAGAAACATCTGCAGAAATCACTACCTGCGGCAACGTCGAGCTGCTATTCTTATTCAAACTTTCGTCCGGGTGAGACAGAAAGAGAAACTACAACGTAAAGAAAACGCTGCGGTTATACTGCAAAACTTTTTTAAAGCAGTGATCACACGTCGGAGATTTTTACATTTGAGAGCTGTTGCATTAAAGACCCAGAAGATCTACCGACGGAAACTGAGGGTGAAAGAATTGCGAGAGGAATTCCTCAGGATGAAGCACGCGGCCTCGACTATTCAGGCCACGTTTAGAATGTATTCACAGCGTCAGAAATATGGCCGAATGATGAAAAGTGCTGTCTTCATTCAAAGCAATGTAAGGCGATTCCTGGCCACTAGACAGTTAAAGCGTAGTATAAGTGCTGTAACTCGTATCCAGGCGGTGTTCCGCGGCCACTTGGTACGGAAGTCATTCCATTCAAAGGAACGGGCCGCCCTTATTATTCAAGCATATTTCAAAGGATACAAAGAACGTCAGGAATATAGATGGACATTACAGCATCTCATAGTCATACAGAGACGATGTCGCAGTGCCTTAGTTGCTAGGAGGACAAGAGCGCGATTTCTATTGTTAAAGACTGTCGTCATTGACTTGCAGAGAGCTTGGCGTCAGAAACTCCAGGAACGTGCGAAAACACGCGCTCATGCCGTCTCGGTAATACAGAGTGCAGTTAGGATGTGGTTGGCGAAGAAGCGGCTTGAGCAAATGAAGTTACGAGAAGCTGCTGTAATACCTATACAGGCTGTATACAGAGGATACATGACGAGGGTTCGGTTGCAGAACCATCCCTTCATGGTTCGAAAGCGGGCAGCTTTAACTATTCAGGTATGTTTTTTACGCGGACTAACGTATTTTTACTTTGCTTTTTCTATTTGCTACTGTTGATATTATCTAGTGTTGCTCATGCAAAAATAGTGCGTTCTTTTAGTTTGCTTTTTTTTTGCTTGTGACCGTTTTACTCCTGTTTAGCTTCTTGTGTACAAAGAAGTATCCTTATTATCATCAACCCCACTACAAACTTCATTGGGGTCCAAATGTACGGATATTCAAGTTCTAGTGACGCAAAATCCTAGTTTTATTTTTACCCCGGCATGGTAAGGGTATGGTAAGTAGCTTTCTCAAAGGCTGGCACGTGTAGATTATACATTTCAATTGAATTCCCAACACGAAGTGATACAGATTTGACATAAATTAATATATCGTCTACGTTGCACAAGCATACAGGATTGATATGTAATGACAAATTTACTTCATGCGTCTCAGTGAAAACCCGTTAAACTTTGATAGGTTTATCGATAAGGGTCACATGTGTACTTGAGATTATGCGTGTATGTTCTGCTTCTATTGAGGACAAAATGGATACGTTTCAGTTGTCGTCCCGCCCACATCGAATTCTTTATGACTTTCCATATTTGAATGAATTTATTTGGGCGTAGAAGGGAAGTCATTCCGTAATTGGATTTACGGTGGAAAAAAATTGTAAGTCGTAGAAACGCTCTTTCTTTTATTCTTATCCTCTTCTAGGCAAGTTTACATTTTAGTTAAATCTTCAAAAGTTTTCATGGCTTGCAGTATGGTTTAAGCCAATATTTGAACATATTTTCCTTATCTTAGAGAATTGATGAATATTGATACTGTATTCGATGCGACGACTTCAGTCTCATGATATTTTGGTCTGGACCCGATTTTGCTGCACAAATCGTATCATCCGCGTAGATAACGCATAGATGACCAATACTCATGGTGGCAGGTTAATGATTCGCACCATCCATTCCTCCGAAGGCACTTGTTCCTCTGTTGTTCCCTCTGTTAGATTTCTTAGTCAAGAAATGACCAAACCAACGACGATGAGTTGACGTAGCTTGCTCTAACAAAAGTTGATGCCTCCGAACTTCATAGCTTTTGTTTTTATTGAGACGGTTGACATGGGATTGTCTCATTTGAAAGTATTTATGTTCTTAATTCATAATTTAAAGCAATCTTTATACTTGTTTGTTATAACAGAGATATTGGCGAGGTTACTGTGTTCGAAAATCCATGAACAAGAGACTTTCAAGTATTCGACGCCGTATCGAGGAAGCCAAACATCGGGCGGATGAGAGTATGAAGCTTTGGAATCGTACAAAATCGGCCTTAGATTACTTGCTCAAGTGCAAAAAGTTATCGACTGTCTACGATGCGTTGACATTTTTAGGTATGTAATGTTGTATCTTTAATTCTTAGGTCTTGCATTCTTCTTTAGTATTTATTTTGCTTTGTTCTTAAGATATAGCTGCAAGGTCGGTGGAACCCCGTAAAGTTTTCCTTGTTATTGCAATTTCAAGTATTGTCAACATAATGTGTTACTTCCACCCGTCAAACTTTTAAGCGATTATTATAAGTATTCTTTTAATGATCAGCCTTTCTGCACATCCTGGATACTGTTTGTTGTTGCTTGCTTGCCGCTCAAATTCTCACATAGCACTAACTCGAGCTTTTTGCAACGTCCATTAGATGGCTCGTAGGCAATTATCTAACAATCAAATGTACCATCGTCACTTCGAAGTGTCGCCATTGATATTTTGAGGCATGTTATCGATTTTCATTTTAAACAAGGTTTATTTTATCAGAGTTTGATAAAGAGCTTTAGTGTTATATACAAGAGTAGGGTAAAAATGGAGAAGAAGTATATATACGTTCATACTAGCCCAAGTGACAATGCTTAAGCTAGAAACAGTCATTCAGTTGTGGGTTCTGATGCTTTCGAGACAATAAGAGATGTTGTTTGATGCCGTAATTCAAGAGAAAAACGAATCAGTTTATATAAATTAAAATTTAAAAGTTAGTGGAGAACAAAATTCAACTTTTTTAACTATAATCTTAGTCAATGTTTCGAGATAGAGTAAAAAATTATAAGGCACCTAATCATGCCCTCATAGTGAACCTACCGTTCTGTATTTGAGTGAATTTTCATGTTTATTGTCACTTTTCACTGTCTTAGGAAATCCTGATGCCTTGTTTATCAAATGTGTGGCGGGCTCCCCGGATGTCCGGATACACCTAACCTTTTTGGTCGTTCCATACGTGTCAGTCGATTGGAAGGGGGAAAATATTAAGGCTATATTTGCCACCCACGTTTATAAAGAATATATGATATTATTGTTAGTTGATTATTTTTCATTAAAATTATTGTATCTCTTTTTCAGAATTTGGCAGCCGGATGTCTTTTAAGTGTTGTGAACAGATTGTCAGAGACAGTGCTGTTGATGTGCTGTACTCCATCATTCGCAACTGCAACCGAAGTTTGGCTTCGATTGAAATAATACAGTTGACCTTAAAAGTACTGACAAATTTAGCCAAGGTATGGACTACTATTTCTGAATCAAGAGACCTAGATGTAGAAACAAAATCATAAAGGCTCTCTGTGGCCCCGCAGTTCTAATTCTCTTCCTCAATAACCTTGCTGATACGACAATTTCAATTTGCATTCTAACTCTCGACTGTCTTAAATTTTAAGATCTTTTAGGATAATTCGTTTCTAAACATATTATGGATTGATTGATTTTTTTCCTTCTCTTGTGTTATTCCCATGTTGTTCAATCTTGCAACTTCAAATCTAAGTTTAATCGCTTATATTGTTGTGTAATTATTATGTACAACCTTAGTTGTTATCCCTCCAACTGATTTTATGTGCTGTAGGTGATTTCAACGTCTCGTGTATGTAATGCAACCATGCTGACAATTGATACTGTTAAAGTCTCTTCTCTTTCTCCCTTTAACAGTGTACTACTACATATCGATTCGTTTATCTTGGAAACGATGTCGGCCAACTAATGCTGGATCTGTTGACTAACTTCAGAGACAAGAACAAGGGGATTATATTCCAGCAGACTTGCTTCCTGTTGACTATTTTGGGTCACGATGCTACTATCGCTAAGGTGCGTCATCTGTACCGTTTAACATTGTTTTCAAATGATTTAAGATCACATTTTGCTTCTAAATTTATTTTCTTTGCGTGCCAGAAAATTTGAGAAGGATCTACTGTATCATTGTATACACAATCTCTTTACTTTCAAAGATGGTAGTATTTTTGTGTTGTTGTTTTGTTGTCTTGACTGTTAGCTTTCCAAAGTTGGTAGAATGATTGTAGACGCATAGGTCCCAGTTACACAATGCCGAAAAGCTTTCAGAATTTGATAGCCTCGAAGTCTGGAGGGCCAAATTTGGTCCGATAGATTACGTTTGTAAGTCACTATATAGTTGTTGGTACCAGATCCCTTTCCCTGTTTAAACAGAGGATTTATTTTCCTTTATACGTGATCATTGTTGTGGTTGAGATTACCATAACAACGAAAGTCAAATGAGCAGATTTTACAACTTCTCATTCTGAGGGAGAGGTGTTGTCGCAGAAAAATTCACGGAATAGTCTTAAAGGAAGCCGTTCACGTGGTCCCGAAAGTGGATGGAATGTTGTTGTTGTTGTTGTTGAATAAGGGGGCAATTTTGTTACTAGATTGGTATTATATAGCCATGCCCTAGCTGGAACCTCCATTTTTGTATTTAATGAATTCTACAGTTGACGGCTATAGCATTATGTGAAAGGTGAATTTGGCAGCCCCAAATGACGTCTTGCTCTGAAAAATACTGGAGCATGTAATACGTGTAGCGCCCAAGCTGTCCATTGTGGATTTTAATGTGCACTATTTAAAAATTCTCGTTGGTCTATGCCCAATCATGCCGCACATTTTCCATTCCAGAAAATGTCAATAAATAGACAGATTTTTCCTTAGTGAAAGTCTGTGTCGCCATTATCGATGCTTAATGATCAGGAATTGGAACATCTGAGTAAAACAGAGCACTGTTTTGAACTTGCGGTTTTCTAAGTCTCTATATTTACCCGTTCATAGCGCACCGCAGTAAAATTGGTTGGGACAGGGGGACACGTTGCATTGCATTCAGCACAACAACATCTTCACTATGCCTATAGTTGGCTACATTTGCATTTTCACTCGAGCCATTTCTATTTCATTTCCACAGAAAATCTTGGAGGTCCCGAGTTTTCTCTCAAAGTTGAACAGCCTTCACAAGATTATAATAAGGAAACATAACATGGCATCTGCGCGATTGCATACGAAAGAGAAAATATTCGAGCAAAGCTTCATGCGATCGAGGAGAATAAGGGAAGATCGTCGATGCAGCAGCGATGTCTGGCACAAAGTACATGCACGTCGCGACAGTGAAAGGACCCCACTCCTTGCCATCACCGCACTCATTCGCTGTTTTGAATCCAAAGCTAGTTGAATTTATCCAGGAACTCGGATTAATACGACTCCACTGGATTCATTTTTTTCATTTTCCCAGACATCCTTGGAAGAATTTATTGGCCATGAATAAAGTGTATTTTTTTACTTTGGACATCCTGACTTCGACGGCATTTAGATCGACAGTGCGAATGTTGACATCAGGACAGCAGTATGAGTCGATTATGAGGGGTTGCATTATTCCTTGAAGGGTCCTCTAGTACAAGTCATGTTGCAGGGGCACCCAGTGGGAGAGAGGGGACAATTCTTGTATCTGCTTGAATCACTTCTGTCGTATTTATTTAACTCTTGGTCTGACGAACTTTCTTGATTAGTACTAAGCATAATCGTTGTGGCGAGTGTTCGAGATATTTATTGACCTAAGATTTTGTTAGATCGTGCTCTTTGTTTAATGGGCGTTTTATTTGCACTTTAATTGGCTGAGCAATTTGTTTTAATCGGACATTGGAACTAACGGAGCGTAGAATACGGACTCTTACTATATATGCTGCGTGTTTTTTAAAGTTAAGTTTTGGTTTGGTTTGATTTTTTTTTGTGAGCTTTGGTAAAAATTCTAGTTTTGTAAATAATGCCTTGCAGATTTTAGCTTGTATTGTTGCCTCACCATGATCATTTGTAAATACCCATCTTATCTTAGATGTTTATAGGGCAACAAAATCTATTAACCTAAACTATAGCTTTCTTTGTTCATTACCTTTGATCTCTGTTGGTATTGCTATCCATTATATACTTTGTATACACTTCCGCTCACTTCAAGAGCTCGTTCTAGTGATTCCAAAACAGGAGAAACTTCGTTCTGGACCTTATACGCTCTTCCCCTTGACACCCGATTGTCTTCGTCTCTTCTATGTAACGTATCAGTTCTCGTTGGGGGAGATTGAGTAGCTTCTATGTAACTCATCATATTTCGTTACAACTGAAATGTCCAAACCTAAACATTGCTTCCTGTTACCTTTGCTGTTTTCTCAGCGTGACGTTGAAACCCCTTCCCCCTCCATGAAATAGACCAGACATGGCCTGCCACTCACATGCCTCATGGAAAATGTTGAAAATGTCGAAACCCTCATCTGTTTATCTTGATAATGGCTTAAAAGAATTATTGCTGATGTAATAGTTTACAAATCTGAAGCATTAAAGTTCACTGATTTCAACTGCAACGCGTTCTTAACCACTTTTCACACTCGCTTTCCTTGTCCTTCCTCTACTCTAAAACGATGGCAAACGTTAGTCTTGTTTACAACACCTTATTCGTGACAGATCTCTGTCACGTACAGCCCTTGATACATATGGCATTACCAAAATTCTAGATACTTCTTACGAAGGTGACTTTGCACCGACACTTGCAGACCGGGCGCTTTCCATATGCATGGCGAAGTGCGTCAATATCATAGCCTACTTTTATCCCTTAAATGGGTGTGTTCAGGAAGTTTCACTGTACATCTGAGCATGCACAATAGTCTGAACAATATTTGGAAGATTTGATGTAGAAGAAATTGGTCTATAAGAATGACACTTATTGTCATGCACTCACAAAATAAAAACTGTCAAGCCAGGACGCGCATAATACATGCTGCAGTATAATATGAGAGAGAGCGATTCGCTTTTCAAACATCGTTCGACTATTTGCTGGATTCCTGGTTGCTCTTCTCTATCCAAGATCTTCTACTATCCCGACTATGTATCGACGTCAGGTCTGTTCTTTTCTGGCCCACAGTCGGAAGTCGACAAGCATCTGAACACCGTTCAAACATCCATTACTGGAATATGGGTTGACTATTTTTTCTGACTATAAAACAATATTTTGGGGAGTTTAAAAGATGATAAATAAAGGACTAATTGTAAAGACATATAGCGTAGCTTATGGGTGAACCTTCGTAGGGGGTAACTATGACGTCAGCATGACCATACCTTCAAAACAGTTCTTCAGAATACTCCTGAGTGAATTTCAGGAAAAGTCAGAAACTTTCTGAACGATGGGGCTTGTTCTTCTTGAGCTAGCAGCAAGGGGCCAACAGCATGAAGTGCTTCCGTTTTCAAGTGTTTAAATTTAAAGGTCTGATGCCGTTTTCAAATGATTCTGTTTTTAAAAGCGTCTTCATTTGATGCCAGTTAGGAAAATGTTTCAATAGAAGCGCAAGGTCAATCGGGCATCATTTTCTTCCGTTTTCAAATGAAAACGGCATCATGTAAACGGGGACCTCAGCCCTGGAATTGTAATGTTTATTTTGTCGACGAAGCTATCAGATACTGGAGCTGTGACGATTTGTTGTGCACCAATAAACTTGTCCTCAAAACGTGCGTACTTGCTTTCAACTCCTTTATTTTATTAGACCTTTCAGTTTACTAACTCTTCTGTTCTTCAGCATAAACTAACGGATAATAACAGCAGGCTCAAAAGTGAAAACGCTTGGGTCATATGTTACATTTCCATCTGTGGATCTCGAGATCAAAAACGGTGCGAGATTTATGCAGGTAAAACAGAGCAACTAGTCAGAACACGCTCTAAAGAACACACTTGTAACAGTCTTTGGATGTAGTCAAACATGTATCCTTATACCATTCTGACCACCCTGGCTTTTCTTAATTAAATAGAATTAGAGTTTGAGAGAGTGCGAAGGGAATTATTCATATGAAAATGTAGCATGCATCAGAGTGTATCCTCATTGTAGACGGGTAAGGATGCAGCGTTTCAAAATTTTAAGACCACCTTCTGAGGTCACACTAGGGCATAGTTGAAAAATGCAAAAATTGGATCGCCTTATATACAGATAAATCTTAACTATCAAACGTATTTAATACCAGGGGATTCATAGCTATTTAAGCTTTTTCTCTCAGAAACCCAATATAAGGCGGTGACTTGTACCCGATTTTTAAGTTTTCCCAACTTGCCTGCCCTTCTTAAGGTACCAAATGCTCATTTCTCTTCGAGGTTGTCAATATATAAATTCTTCCTATTTGAAGACAATCAATTTTCCAGATGAAATATCCTTTCATGACACCAAACTTTTGTCTAAACCTCGAATCAAGAAACATTATGTTGCAGCCAAACTTAGCGTTAACGGATGTTTCTAAACATAAAAAAATCATGTTAATCTATGAAGAACAGAAGGACCAAAGTTTCATCTTCCCTGTTCTGTCATTTAACTCACCTTACATAAACTGCTTAACTGTTTCACTGCTTGAGCAATTTATAACAATTCGCTCATGCTCTTTATCTCTACATGCTTTGGCGAGAATAAGCAAGTGTAAATGCTTTGTCAAACAAAAACAACACCAGACTAAAATCTTGTTTGTCATTCAATCTTTTAATGTCCATGTTGTACTTTTAGTGGTCTCGCGAGGGACTCGCAAAGGACTCTCAAAGATTACATTCAATTTACTCTCTATTGAGAGATTCTTTCCCTATTGTAGTTGCTGAAGTCAAGATGGCCGTCTCATCTTGTAAGTAGAATGATTCGTTTTATTACGATGGGCTGATCTGTACATACAGTAAACTGTTCTTATCTCGATAGTTGGTATTCAAAGGGAACATATTGCCAGCAGCACTGCATAGTAACTATAAATCAAACAGATGCGAAACGTGCATGTGAAGGATTCATTGTAGTCAACACACATCGGAAGCCTCCCTCTTAACAGCCTTTGACAGCCATTACGCATTCATGAAGGCTGTTAGTTTACTAGATATGAAAAACTTCGCGTCGTACGATTTCATGCATGTCATATGGGCTAAGGTAATGGTCATCCTCAGCAAACGAAATGTTAACCAAGGTCAACTGGCATGATTTTGTTAAAGAAAAGATGAATGAGCTGAGAGAATCGGTATATCATTTACACCAGGGATTTTTGGTGACTTTCCGAGGCTAGGTGACGATCAACATGTGTTGCCATTTTTAATGTTTGGATAAACTGTAAGAATATGAAATTTATGTTGCAAGTAATAAGCCACTGCAGGATAACTCTTTGCTTTTTAAGCCAAGAAAGAAGTAACAATAAAGAAAATTATATCTCAGCGCTGCTCTACTCTACTTGAAGAGGGTCATGAACTTTGAAGTACTGCGTAGAGGAGTCTAAAACTGGTGAATACAATAAGTATTTCTTTGATGTGATTTATCTACTTCATTTTATGCTTGATAAGTTTCTTACTATACACTGGCCCATTAAGTCTTAAAGAATATAATTCTTTATACAAAAAGTTATGTTTACATGCGTGCATTTTTGACGCTGGGGACGATTTCTTTCACCAAGATTCCCAGAAGGCTCCCTCACGAAGAATGGGTTCAGAAACATAGATTTTATCGTTGTCATCAATGTTTCTTAAGATTAAAGCAGGAGGAGAGGTGGCGCAGCGGGTTAAGTTGCTGCATGCAAATGTAGTGACATCTGAATTCAAAGGTTCGAATCAACTGGTCGCCTCGGCCGGGCTTCGTTACTCCGCCTCCTTCCGCTTATAGCCTGGTTTCTTTCCAGGCTATGGAGGGAGGTACCCGGTGTTTGCTGTCGTAATAAACAATCTTTCTCTATATTTCCTGAAAGCAAAGATCAGCAACTGCATATCTTGCACTTTGAAAAAAGAAGAAAATGAGAAATGCAGGACTTGATACTTACTAGGCTTTTTATTATGCATTGATTGTCGATATTCTTTGTTGTTGAATATATTTTGAAGCAAGTTAACTTGTTTATGCATGTCTAGTACGTCGTGTCTTAAACTTTTCGAGTGGGTTTTGCGGCTTGGATAAAGTTTTGGTGACACTATTTTGGTACTTTTCTTTTGAAAGTGATCAGATTGTTACAGATTTTCTGCAATAGCAAGAAATACTATGTGTTGTGCTATTGGCTCAGGATTAACCTGTGAGGGTAAATTGGTGCCGTGAAGTGTTCCCCTTCTTAAGTGTAGTCTTTAAAAGGGAAGGTAGTCCATGCTTTGATCTACTTCATCATTGGATGACATTGTTAGTTGGAGAGGAATAGGAAAATAGACAAATTTTGGTGAGATTGCCACTATATTGCCTATAGAATTATATTGTAAGAAGATTTGATTTGCTGTGATCACAGTAGAGATTTTACTTATAAGGACAAAGAAAGACCGAAGACATGGGTGCCACGGGCAAAATGGAACATAAAGTAAATCCGATGTATAGCAAAGGTGCCTTTTTTCTTGCAGCTCCTCATCCCCATACTCCTTAAATGTTTCTCTTTTAGTTGAAATAAACGTTCGAAGGCATGTAGTGACGTGGTCTTTTAGAGCAAGAATAAGGGAACACCTCTGTGTTGCTTCTGTAAGTTGGACGTTCGATAGCGTTTTAAATGCAATGGGCATGAAAGAATATCTCTTTCTTCGGCTTTGGCCTACACGTATGGACATGATCTGCAAATCATAGGGAGCTGCTGTTTTATAGTCCATAAGTTACAATGATTCTAACACAAATGCGATAGAATGCAAGAGTGTCATCTGTTACTTGTTGCAATGTCTTGTAGATTAAACTGCTATTTCTAAACTTTCATTGAATTATGGTTGTTCGGAAGATAAAAGTAGAGTAGACATTTTGTTTCTGGATAGGGTGATGTTACTTAACTTTAAATTACTTATACACTCAGTTCAAGTTTAGTAGCACTCGTAATGATTCATATTATACTTGAAACGATTCCACTATTTGTCTATCTTTATATTTTGTATGACCTGTCATTAGACGTGGGACCAACGGTACTGTTTCTTTTGCCATAAGAACCGGACAAGGTAGTACGTCTAAACCGCAGGTAGTGTTGCGCACACTAGTCGGTTATATTTGGGGGTATTGCTGTTTAAGTGGTTTTTTTTCTATTTTATTCAGTGATATAGAAACCAGCTACTGTAATGAAAAACCAGGGGATGTAAGCCAACATGGAGTGCTACCACCATCTGCGGACTGTGTATCATGATGGCATGCAAGGGTAAGTAGGCAATGCGTCTCATTTGATTTTTTAAGCTGATAGAGAATCATTTGTGGTCGAGTTTGTCTGAAACGGAGTACCTTGGTTCAAACTTATTGCAAATCTATTCTGATTTGGTGTCGTAATGACATTAAGGATGCAAAAACACTGTTGTTGCTCTTTATTGAGCCATTTTCTTTCTCCTGTATACGCTCAAATAAGTGGTTGAAGTTATGACAGCATTCACTACATGAAGCACATATTTTCATTTTTCTTGGAACGAAAAAGAAAAGTGACTTTGTATCTTGCAAAGTAGGAGATCACTAGATAGCTGGTAGAGCAGAATAATTTCACAAGACACCTCCAGGATTTCAATCTCGATTGAGTCACATTTCTTTTTCTCTAGTAACTTTTGGAAATATGTCAATGGCAAAGACGCACCAAAAATGAAACCTGTAATGGGAGTTTTCTGACTTTGTCTTTACCAAATCGAAGATATCGAATTGCAGGCTCTGGCCTTGAAAGAACTTAAGTAACGAGGCTCAGCATCGGAAAGAGAAGCCGTTCTTGGGATTTTACTTAACACCTCCGGCATCGAAGATCGGAATTAAATTGCCAAAGCAATTATGTAGGTGAAAGGGAATGGCTAGGCAGAGCACACTATAAAGAACACGCCTGCAATAGGGCAGCAAACTACTCGTTCGCTTACATTGTATGAACTGTTGTAATGCAGCTAAACATATTTTTATTTAACATCAAGACCATCTCGCCTTTTCGTGATCCAGAAGCTTGATGGTTTAAGAGGGGATGGCGACATTCAGTGTAGACGGACAGTTGCAACGTTCAGAAGGTATTGGTAAAAAATGCCGAAGCTAAACTTATGTACTTATGAAAGGTCACCGCATTCGGAAGTAAATCTTAGCTGAAAATTTGGGTTCCCGTTCTTTGCTATCCTTGTTTAAAGTCTTGTAGCATTCAACATTTTAGTGTATTCCTGGTCTCACAATAAAAAGGAAGTCGCTTATCGTCTGTTCAAATTTGTTGAAAGCTTCAAGATTTTATGAAAAAGCCACCGTTTATCAGATTTTTAGTTTAATAAATCAGATCGCATGTTGCTGTTGGTTTTGTATGCAGTAGATATTGCGTACATTTCATCTTTCTTTTATTCTATCACGAAACGTATTATTTGGAATGGTTAATGCATACAGCTTGCCCTCCTTAAGGTCCCCAAGTGCTTTATTCTTTCTGGTTCTTTTACAACTTGTCAACTCACCTTGGATCATCTGCTTCACTACTTAAACATTTTACGACAATGCACGCACACGTCATGTTAAGGAGAGCATCTTCATCTACAATGGTTGTAATAATCATGTTCGCATGCCTTCGTCACAAAAGATCATCACCACTGTTAGATCTTGTTTGTTGTTCAAATTTTTGAAAACTCGGGTTGTACAATTTATGGATGGTCTCACAAGAGACTCACGAGGCTCACTTTCAATTTAACATTTCTTAATAGATTATTTCTCGTTTGTAATTGCTGAAGTTAAGATGGTGCACGTCAGAGCTGGTTATTTCTTGTACGTTGAGTGCGTTTATTTACTATCTTGTCTCTGACATGAGGTCGGTAAACTGTTCTTACTCTGACAGTCGGTACTCACAAAACCCAGCTATTTTGTGCCATAATTGAAGCATGCTTTGCAGGTAAAAGACATTGGAGATCTAACCGATGCTTTCTGACAACAACAAGACATTCATGACTGCACTTAGTATACTAAGGACGAAACAGTTGTGACACTGTAATAATTTTGCACGTACGACTCGGGTTCAGTGGAGCCAGCCGTTGGATTGTTTACTCTTTTCACATGATAAAGCTGAAGAGATCATTGGAAGTTGTTTATCATTTACACCACAGACTGGTCGTGACCGTTCGGTGGAGAGTGACGATTTCGCGACAATACAAAGCTAATATTACAAGTGGAAGGCCAGTCTACCAACTATGTAAGTAAGAAGGATGTTTTATTTCCTTACATTCTACACAAGGTTATAGAATTTAAGTAATGGGTAGAGGAATGAAGATATTTGTCGAGTGTCATTGAGTGCTCTATTCCATGCTTGAGAAGTTGCTTACTATACACTGGCCCATTCAGAGAAATATTGTCTATGATTTCTGTTGATGTGCGTGCAGTAATGGGCACGTCTCTGCGTGAAGAGTCATTCGCTTTCAGTAAGATTCCCAGAAGAGTCCTTCACGAAGAATGGGTTCAAAAAATATGGATTCTATCGTTGTCATCAATGTTTCTTAAGATTAAAGCAGGAGGAGAGGTGGCGCAGCGGGTTAAGTTGCTGCATGCAAATGTAGTGACATCTGAATTCAAAGGTTCGAATCAACT
>JAAAKL020006489.1:0-17947 GCA_010016065.2 Carybdea cf. marsupialis auct. non (Linnaeus, 1758) | reverse complement strand
AGTTTTAATCGAATCTAATGGAACTACGTCTTTGATGGTATCATTTTTAACAAATGCATGCCTCAACGAATAGTATATGTGAAATTTTCATCGCCACTATGTGTTCTTTCCTCTCATTGCTGTTCGTAATCTTATTATGTAATTGACCAGCGTTTTGTTTGTTAAAACAATCTCGGCTTTAAAGATATGTCTGGGAAACGTTTATTTATTAAATGAACCTTTTAATTTAACCTGGAAGGGTACGAACAGCGTATGAAGAATCGGATATCAAAGTTAAGATGCCAGTGATTTTTAAAGAAGAGTTTAGAGTTCGCTAGAAGATGTCGCCATTAGTGATATTCAATTCCAGAAGTCGTAGCTGGTCACATGTGACTTTTCAATAGACCCAGTGGGGTTTGAATAATAACAGAACAACAGGAAGTTACCTATTGTCATTTGGTCATCTTCCCACATATTCCAGAAGCGAACAGAAGTTGGCACGTAAATTTCATAGATGCCGCAACGACACCGGTATTGTTTGGAGCACTATAGTATTATATTGTTCTTAACGGACGCCTCCGGCTTTGATTTGAGGAGAAAATTGTGTTCTCATTATCGTGTTAGCTGGGTTTTACTTCTCTTGCGGACCTTTCGTCCATGCACTTCGAGTTTTAACCAGAACCCAATAAAGTTTCAGGAATTTCAAGCCCAGGTTCAATTTTCGAGACTCATTAAGGCATATTAATGAGGTATTTTGGGAATTAGAGATTGTATGACGAGCTTAGAAGTTTTGATCAAGTGTTGGTAATATCTCCCATGATAACCATTATTTGAGCTTGTTAATGAGCGACATGACGCCAATTGTCTCACAACTGCTAGTTGTTGACTTTGATGTCGCTTGGAGCCAGAAGTATCCACATACATTTGAAGCAAGAAATTTCCTGAGTTAAAAGAGGAGTTGTGGCGTGATTTGGTATTGGGTCAGTATGAAATAGTTATCAGTTGCTTATATTCCATGTCTTTTACTTGAGTAATAGGCCTGATCATTTCAAAACGCTCGTTTTTATTCCAGTGTCATGTGGTTCTTTCGGTTTTTGTTTTACAACGTCGAAAACAGGTAGCTATTAGGTAAAGAAGAAAAATCTTAACAACTTAATACCCCATGTTTCAGGTTTTTGGATGCGAACTTTTCATGCCATCTGCACATAGTCCAAATTTATGGTTTTCCTGTAAAGTATCATGGTAACGCTGTACCAGTCATGACTCGGGCAGATTTGTTATTGTGGTATCGTTGATATTATTGATGCTAATATTGATTCGACAACTGAAATCGTGAGAGAATAAGGCATCGAAGAACGCGGTACGGCAATCTCATCCCCAGAAGCACGTCACAGGACAGCGACCGTTTCTAAACTTTCCATCTTTTCTACGTTGTGATTGTACCCGGTGATAGTACGCAAGGCTTCTAAACCCAGTTAGGCCGTCATCGGCGCCATAGTTTTGGTAACATGACATATTTGAAACTGCATAGGGAACAAGTGGTTTCACTGAATATGCTTCAAAACAACATGACGGGCGGATGTTAATCAGGTGGCACATGAATGACCTTCGCAATGTGACGTCAACGTCCTCATGTGGAGTGGTCCTTATTTTCACATGGACGATGATATCGATGGAAGCGATCGTGCAAGCAATTTTACGTCATGCAAGCTCGAGCAGTATTGTTCTTGTGGTTAAGTTCTCAATTTTTTAGCCGGAAAATGTTACTACTTATCTCCAGCTATTGGTATTCGAGAAGCATTTTGGAGTGGGTTGAAAATATCTTTTGATGCTTCAAGACGTATTGAGCTCCGACAAGTTTCGTAGGCATACAGATCTCAAGATCTTAAGACAACGGGCTTGTTTAGAGCGAGGGATATTACGAAGCAAACCACGCTTTTTGGATTTTGCCTTTTTCGTCAATGTATTAATCACCTACCACGTGAAATACTGTCCTTTTCTGGGAGCAATTTCAAATTTTCTCTGACTTCAATTGACTTCAAGATATACAATGAAAGGTCATCAAAGCGTCTTTACATGGAATGTTAGAAAGCGGGTTGATACGTTCTTGCTGTTCCAGTCATTTTGTATCCGTGTAGTGGAGAGGGAATTTATAGTTCTGTTACTTTATTTATAGAATGGTGAAGACATAGAAGAACTTGGTGGGGAATTTCAGGGACTTGCTATTGATGAGAGAAAGCAGAAAGAGGTATGTTAGAAGATTTCCTTACTTGTAACCACACGTTTGTTTGAAGCGGTTCTACTTTTGTATGGGAGAAAGGAAGGAAGAGATTTCAAAGCCAACGTCATTGCTTGTGGGTATATCTAGTAGTTTCTTTGTAGTGATCTTGGTGTTGATAGTAAATTTTAGCCTCATTGCACTACTTCTATTTTGCACATTATTATAGCACCCCTTCCATTTGAGAGTAAGGCTATGGTAAGGCACTTAATGAATTGGTAGTGGTGACTTGGGCAATCTGGGATTAAAGTAATTACCAATATCAAAATGTTATGATATCAACTTGTTTTCCCAATAGTTTAAAAAATGGTGAAATTAAAATAAATTTAAATAACATCCCAACCTCAGTGGAGGGCGATGGTGTGGAAATAGGGGTGAATTGTGGGAGGGAGGGGACATTTTTCTTATTGGAATTGTTCCAATCTGACAGACTGGGTGGATTTTCTACCCATATATGTGTAGAGTACATTTAATAACATGATAATTTCAGCATGTTATTGCATGGCTTACAAGGTTTTGTTAGTTGGTAAGTGTAGGAGTATGGCAACTGAATTGTAGGCAACAGGGAGCCCTTCACTACTTTGGTGGAAGAAAGATTAAATTGCCCAATTTTGTATAACCATTTTATTGCATATAGAAATTGTGTAGACTGATTATGAAGCATCAAAATACAAATCACAGTCGAACCTTCCTTCAGTTATGATTTACCACACAAAGAGGATTGTGAAAGTCAGTTATTCACCTTTTGAGTTCGCCATGTCGTTAACAATTATCACAATATTTACTATCAGGACCGAAATTTTAGCAACAGGGTTTAAATAGCTATTGCTTCTTGTAGATGCCTGATTTACTCTCATTAAGAGGTCTACAGTTAGTCTGGAGTTGTATCATCCTTAATTAAAGGAAAATAGTTTATGAAAGAACCAATGAAAAAGTACTGATGCTATGAGTACAATATGCCATGGCTTGCATGCCTTGTTGTGTCAGCTGCAGAAACATCAGGATTAGGTTTGCATCACCTCTCAACTGTTCTTTCCATTGCTCTGTACTGGACAAACTTTGTTTACAGTCACTGGTTAGACTTAAATTTTAATCATATTCCACATAGCCAGACTTAAGTTTTGATAAAGTTACAAGTGACTGTTCAAATAATCAAAGAAGGTATTGGCAAAAATCAAAATGTCAAGGGTCACAGAGACACACTGATCATAGCATATGGTTTCTATTTTGATGTCAAAACCCCTACCCTCATGTTTTAATTTGGATTTGGAGGAAGATTCTGCCCTCAATTCCAGCTCCAGCTCAACACACTCTTCCCGACCATCCCTATCACCATAAGCCCACGTACAGCTCAAGGGCACATTTTTCTTGACAAGTATGATTCTGACCCCATTCAGATTAAATCTATGCCAAAAAAGGAAAGTTTTGTTTAACAGAGTTTGTTGACATAATTACTTGAAAGGCAGATTTGAAAAGTAAATTTTATTATACAGTAAGTTGAAATATACAATTTTCACTTAATACACTGAAAGCAAAATCATACCTAGACAGAACTTTCTAGAAAAGCCATAAGTTATTTCTATCATGTCGAAAACTTTATGTCAATTTCCACAATTATTGGGGACCTATGTAATCAAGTACATGGTTATCAAAAGAAGTTATTTGAACAAAGGTTAGTTATGTAAACTTTGACAAAAATTCAGTCTTTCCTAAACAGGTTGGAACATTCTTTCATTGAACTGCATCAGATAGTGGAAAGGACACTGAGATTTCCTTTGAATCCGGAGTACATAATCACTTACAACATAGTACTTTAAAAAGCTGTGAAGGTGCACTCCACATCACAGCCAGGAGCTCTTTTTCATGGTTGTGTGGGAGTCCTCAAATGTATCTGATGTGTTTATAGGAATGTTGAACAAATTATTTCACTAACAAATTCTGCTATGTACACAGAGTTTTAAAAATGGTCAGAAAGTTTGTATCTGGTACATAGGCCACTGTCATGGATGGAAAGCACACCCTTTGCTGATATATATAAGATGAAAAAAGGGTAGACTTCAAGGAGAGGTGACTAAGCTATCACCGTATATCACCAGATTTTGATTTTTTAATGAGAAGAAAAGATGTCAGATTTGATATGCGTGAGTAATCCTTTGTAGAGAAGACAGTTTGGTCAAATAAGAACATCTTTTGTCTAATACAAACTGTGACTTATCAAGGTTCAAAGCAATGTAGCTGAATATGAAAGCAATTTTTCAATCCAGGTGCATCTAACTTTTCTTTCAGGGTGGGCAGTTAAAACCATTGTTTAAAGGAAAAATATATTTGTACACCATTGTCAATGTTTGGTCAGATCCCCACCCTTAACCCCTTGAGAACACCTATACCCAGCTGTGTTATATTCTCTGGGTTGATTTATGTTAACTACTCAGATACTCATTAAGTGGCATAGGAATTACTTTCTAAAAGATTTTACAAATTAGCATGGGTACCAAGGTGTGTTTTGCCTATCACTCTTCACATAAAAAGAAAGGACACTTTATGCACTATTGCTTAGTATCCTGTATTGATGATCCCACTGCTATCCAATCTTTTATGTGAATGACCCCTACCCACCTCCCTGCAACTATGTATATCAAGTTGACCTTCAATACATAGATTGAACTAACCATAAGCTAATGAACAGATATGAAACAAGTAGAAAATTGATTGTCTTTAAAAATTCCCGTACTTGAGGGGGAGTGTGATAGGTGTTCAAGTGTTTCAAATGTTAGTTATGCAACAAGTTATACTAGTTGATGCTTATGAAAACACACATTGAGATTCTTGTGAAAATGTAGTTATGTCCAGAAGTAGAACTAGTAGGTATTAACCACATTATACAAAAGTGAAGCTTGATGACTCCTGTACTTGTATTTCTCTCCTTATTTGTGCCTATGCACAATGTGAAACATGCAAACAGTACATCAAAACAAAGCCATTGATGCTGAGAGCATCTAGTGTACAATTCTGAACCCCACATACTCATATTGAAACTCCACCAGCCCCATCCTCGAACAAAGTGACTAATGAATTTCCAGAGTCTAAGCCAACAGTCAGACAGTAGGCATAGCCTGATTACTACTCTTTTGAAACATTGGACCTTTGCAATATATAAGCATATATATATTTTGGAGAGTGCTTCTGTTCACTAACCTTTGCACATTATGTAAAATATATATTCGAACTTGCAAATCCAAGTACATAAAACCATGACTGCAGTCTGTGGTCTGTACCAGACTCTATGTGAAAAAGAATCACTACCATGAAAACCACATCACAGCATCCAGGGGTGACAATGCAAATGCAAGCATGTTGTTAAGCCAATTAAGTACAGGTAAATTTGTGATTGTGCCATGTATTAAACTTGAAGTTTTAAAATGGTTCAATCTCATGTACTACCAGCTGGAAATACATGGAAATCTCAGTGCATGTTCTTTATTACCGTAGATTTTGTCAAATCGAATAGTTTTAATCACGACATGTACCTTTACCTTGTGTACACTGTTGTTTTAGTAAGGACCTGATAAATTTGGATTACACTCACTGCTTTTTATTTTTCAGATTTTCGTGTTCATTTGCTCTTATTTCTTATTTGTTCTTGCCTGTCAACTAGAAAGAGTAAACTGTTTGGTGGTGGTTTGAGGGGTGTGTGTAACGTTTTGATGTGGTTTGGATTGAAGCATACTTTATCCAGCCATGTGAATCCATTTGATTTTGTGAGCAATATAAACCATCTATAATCTTGGGGAGTACCTTAGTTCTTTTACTGATGGAATACCTGAGCATGACACCAAGCAATGGAATACCAAAGCTCTAAATATAGTTGTAGCCTTGCATGTTTACACTATCAGACAACTCTTGAGCAAAAGAGAGTTGGACAAAGTTTTTGAGAAGGCATAAATCAAGCACTGAAAATGGTTGGAGTGTGTAACATCAAAAGAAAGAAGTATCAGTCATGTCATGCATAGGAGAACTTGATAAGGATATTGCGAAGTATCGCTCTGAAGCTCAAAAAGCACCTCTGTGCTGTACCAAAACTGTTTTGATATTTTTATGTTTCATTTTCATGTTTTCCTACAGATAATGGTCGTTCCAAAGAAAATTTGGGATGATCCCGAGGAAGGAAATAAAGGAAATGGAAAAGGAATCTTTTTTGAGAACCAGTGGCAGGACAGTGCATGGACTATTCCATCATCAGAGGTCAAATCTGAACATGCAGTGTCAAAACCGATAATGATGCAAAGGCGTCACAATCAGACTGGGTTTCACCAGCCAAATCAAACTGTAGTTTCTCCACGTTCTGCAGATGGTAGTAACCTTGGTGTTTGTATGGTAGAGTATGTTTTGGCCTCATCACCCGGGGGCCATGACCTTGAGACCAGAATAAAGGAACATAATGGTAATCTGGTAAGTTAATGATTGTTTACTTACAGAGCATTTGAATGTGACCATTGATATGATGATTGTTGCCTAGTTGTCCAAAGAGATGGGTATCAATTTTCCTCCACTAGATTTTATTTAATGTCAATTGGGCCCAAAATGTTGTGATTCTAAAAATTTTCTGACTTCCCGACTATTGCTTTGTGAACTTTTGAGGGAAACATGTGGTTGTCAGTGTCTTAAGCTGGGTCAAAGCAGTATTTTAATATAATGGGCAATATTTTGTATTACTGCTACTGTCTTTCACTTGTAATGCATATTCAAAATATGGCTTTATGAATATGCTTTACTCATAAGAGTGGTGTATTGTTAATAACCTGTTCACTGATCAGAAAAGTTCTGCCTCTAATAAGCACTGTTTATAGGTTGTGTGGCTGTTGTTTAAGTCAGCTGAGTGTACACCCAAGATAACAAGATTTAATGATTTGAGGTCCAGCCATGTTGCAAGGTCTCTGATTTGAAAACCTGTTGATCTGACAATGTTGAACTGTAAGCTTTCGGTATTGCTGTATGTCTATGGCCCCTGCTTAGTGTATCTGAAGGTTTCATTAACAGTAGGCCTGACCTGCATTTGATTTGTAAATGCTGGATGTAAAGCACCTTTGAATATGCCTTAGACAAATGGGTTGATTAATTAATCCAGTGCATCTTAATCAGAAGTGGCTATCAGTCATCAATAACTTTCAGGTTATTGTGCTGCAGTTCTGGAATAGTTTTTACTAGCTGCAGTCATAGTTTTTACTTGCAGTTTGTCGGTTGATTGGAGAGCGTATTAGCTCCATGTTTGTTGGCTTCTTTGTATTCTATGCCAGTCACCCCTCCCCTCTAATTGTTAGGTTGTAGTGAAATAGTTAAATCTATGCAACAGCTAATATTTAGGATGATGGTGATAGTAATTTAACTCGCAGCATTGCAACTGATTTTATTAAGACAATTTTGATTGCATACTATTGGTCATCAGATACTTGCTTAATAAGACCAGCAATATAGTGGCTTGTTTGCATTACCAGTGAAGTTTGTATAAGAAAAGTATTGAACAATCTGCTTTAATGTAAGTTTTACACAAATTTTTCAAATGCTTCATTGTTGAATAGTATGTATCAAACATATGCATATGTTCCCCTAAAACAAACAGAAATTTCTATGCTAACAGTTTCTTCCCTAGGACTGCCAAGATCTGCATCTCTCTGTTTCAGAATGCTTTCATTTTACTTATGATTGTAACACTTTTCAAGCTCATGTCAATCGCAATCTTCTTGGAAACCCTTTTTTTGCCTGTAATTGCATCTATTTTTTCTGTTTGCTTTTTATTTCTTCTTGTTTCGAATTATTTTGAAGTGGCAACCTTGCCTTGTATTAAGTGAAGGATTTATCTTTATAAATGACTTTTGCAACTACTCCTTCCAATAATATTACCAGGACTCACCTTCTGAAGCAGAAGCTCCAAAAACAATTTTGGCTTCCAGGAAGTCCCCTTTTGATGAACCTGATGATAGTGAAGTGACAGCAGTCATCGAAATGCCTGGGGAAGAGAGAAAATCCAGGCAAGCACAGTTGTCAGAGGATGATCAGTCACCATTCAGGTATATTCTATTGTTTCCAAGCAGTATTTTCATATATAGTTCTTATGTTATAATTCTTTGTTAAGTGTGCTTGTGATTCATCAGCTGCATACATGCAAGTATTTTAAGACTTAATAAATTGTATTAAACAAGCAGTTACAATATTTTGTCTAAGGTGGGTTAATGTTTGGTCATGGCCATGCCTTGTCAAATAGATTTTTAGGTAATAGTAAGTTTCTCTGCTCATTAGGATTTAGTGTAAATTCAGCTTTGAAGGTTCTTTCTCCCATTTATGAATCATAAAACAATGGACTGTGATCATACTTGTAGGCACTGCTCTAAGTAATCTATGCACAATTTGATGAAAGGAAATGTAACTGTGAAAGCTCCTACTGTTCTCTTTTACTCATGTAACATGTTCGGAATTTGGGGAGGTGATGTTGTTCTGAAAGGTGCAGTCATAGGAATATAACGTTGAATTGAGGTTGAGTGTGGTGATTGTTATTTTGAGTGACGTCCTCATGAAAAAGGCATGGACTGCAAGGACCTAACTTCAATTGCGTGGCGTTTTTGCATATGTGATCGTTAGAGTTTGTGTAGGCGGCATTATTAAAAGCATAACGGACATGGTAACAAAATAACGTGGGGTGCTTTAGTTTGCGTGTTCTTTGAGTTAAACGGTGCTTTCTGCATATTGAATCGTTGATGGTGTCTATCACGATGTTAGCAGATTAGAGGAAAGCAGAACTCCGAGGTATGATGGGTATAATAAATGCTTTTCGGCCCTTGGAGTTCCCGACGGCATTCGGCAGTGCCGTCGTAACTGCCGTCGACAAAGAAAATGGCGACGGCAAAAAATTGCCAAGGACGTTCCTCCTCAATTCCAGGAACAATCTCTTGAATAAAAGAATGTCGCCGTATTCCGTTGCATCATGATGCTGCAACTTTTATCGCTACCGAAGTTTTCGGTGGATTCCGAGGGCTGGCTTTTGCTGACCAGGAAAATAGAGAGAGTGTATTGCTTGAACTACTATGGAAAATTAATACGTCATCACTACGGTTGCATACTTTTTGATTATCACAATTCTTTATGGATGTGCTTTGTTGAAAGGATATACTTCCTGTTGTATCAAGGAAGAGGGACACTAAATTGTGTGTCAGGATCATGTTGATCTTGTAACGATAACAAAGGTTTAAAGACCTTCAGAGTTGTTACTGGGTGCGTGTTTTGTGTTTAGTTTGTATGGTCTGAGCAGCCAGGGCATTTTTTTGTGTTTGCCGTGACAGCATGTATCCGTTTAACTCATATTTTATGCATGGAGTGAATTAATCTGTGCAAAGTCGCTATAGCAAGTTATTCAGAAATAGAAGACGGTTGCTCTTGCAGTGAGCATGTTTAGGGCAGAAGGGTTTGGTGTGTTTGATGGGTGGGCTGTATGCTGATATTCGTAAAGAGAATGGATTTTCTTATAGTAAGCAATTATGAGAAATATACCCTTAACTTTTTCGATATAAGAAGTCGGGATTTATAATTGACTTTGATATTATTCTGAGAAAAAAGGGAGTAGAATTAATAATGTCTGAATGTTTCCCATTTTGAAATGGCGAAAGTTGAGTTGTAGTTGCTTCACATGATATCAGTCGGACACGTGCTGCCCAGGTGTGACACCCTCGGCAATCGCGCACAAACATTACCCTGGTGTGTAACCCTCCATTTCTTTTTAATATAATGTTGAGTATATTTCAGCAGATGTTTGTTTTTGTTGCTGGAGTTCAGCAGACAGGGACATCAGTTAAATACTTGTGCTGAGGTTAAAGGGTCGATAGAGGATTACAATCTAAATTTCCGATTGGTTGATCTATTACAGCAGGCTTTCAGTCTGACCAATAGTACTTCATCATGCTAAAGAAACTAGAACACTATTGTCGAAATAAGAGCTTTTTTTAGAAAAACAAACAAAGGAATGATCTGCAAGTTAATCATTTCCCCTTTTGGTAATGCGATTAGAGAGATCTCCAGCTACCATAAGTGGGGGCAGTTTAAATGTAAGAAGAGGTTATTTTTCGGGAGACTCGCCATATTTCTAAAGGGTGACTCGTCACAGAAAAAGAAGTGTTTGTCTCTGAAACCCTTGGTATTTCTGCTTTAGTAATCCCGATTAATGTCACTGTGCGATGTTGTTGTACCTCGCAATTTGTCTCGGTATTTTATTTGGGTGTCGGATACTTGCTGAGGTATTATATGCACTACTACTCTTTGCAGAATTGCGTGATCTGTCGCAATTTTTATAGTTTCCTCCTTTGGCTCAGAAGAAAATTCATTTTTTATGTGTTTGAAAAAAGGTGTAAGGGTTTTTTACCAAGTACCTTGTGTTCTTAGTGAAGTACTTAGGTTAGCCATTAGCATTGGTGTTTTTTTAAAATTGATTATATCCAGTTTGTTAAAATTACCATCCAGGTCTGACTATTCGAGTAACGAAATGGTAATTACAGTGTTTCATACGCATTTTCAAAAAGAAATTGTTGGTTATATTTAGGTAAGGATGGATAAAAAGTGGCGATGATGCTTAAGGATTGAACATTTTCTAATAAAATAGTTTCCTTATCTCACCAATTTACTTCTTGAGAATTCGAAGATTTAGTGGTCTTCACTTTAAAGGCAATAGTCCGTGGAAGCACATGTTTGCATATGTCGACAGAATACTCCTACGTTATGTAGTCTGGGAGTAGTTTACGGTCTAGGAATTGTTTCTTGCCTACGCTCCGCACTTTCACTCCTGTTGAGCTTGACCTTGCGAAGGCATTTGAAGGCAAATAGCACTCGCAATGCTTCCTGGAGTAAGGTTTCACCTTGTCTTTTTATTACTTAGAGATTGTTGAGTATAAGTCATTTATCGTATTTGCTGAGTAGTGTATATCCCATCACAGGTAGCTTTTGATGTGCCAGAACGTGTGTCGCCATCTTTATTTGATCTTTATACACATAACTTCCAAATATAAGAGAAGTTTGAAACAGCATTGCCAAGTCATGAAACCTGGTGTCTTCTCTTGTGGAACTATGAACACTGCTTAGACGGAAGTCAAAGTCCTGTCGCGTGCAAATGGAATAAAAATCATAGTAGAGTATAGGGTTAACTTACAGGACTCATCGAGTACCTTTGAAGGTATCAGAGCCTGGAGAACATGCGTCTCAACAGTTAACGTTCCTTATTTCAATTATGCCAAGTTACATACCTGAACCGTCACGACTTACTACTGATGTTAAAAGACAAACTTTGACCTCGAAACACATAAAGATCATGTATTGAATTTTTAAATCATCCAGTATTCTTTCCTAAGGTGCAACTTGCAATACACACAGAGCCCCTTGCATTTCTTCATTTGATATTCGTGTAACTTACAGATTGACATAGTATGTTAATGTGGTTTTTACCGCCCTACGACAGCATAGTGACGATACTCATGAAATAGTACCAGAAGGGTTGTAGATGCGACATATGTTGTGTTGCCTTTGACTAAGCAACCGTTAGGAAAGCGGTCTAAATTTTCTTTCAATATCCGACATAATTTGCCATTTACAGAGAAAAAGTAAGCTTAAATAGTAAGGCATAATAACCAGTTACAAGCTGTTACTTTGAACTGCAGTCTGTCTGTCAGAATTACGGAGGTACCTAGAGTAGACCTTGAGGTCATAGTAATAGTATACTATTTATTTACTTTATTTTCTGAGAAGCAGTTTACACTTATAAGACTAGCAGTAAACAACTTCCCAATCTGTGGCATAAAAATGTTCATACTGATGTGAAGAAGAACTGGGTGGTTTCGGGGCAAGGAGTAAGAACGACTGTGAAAGGGTTGTAAAAGGCACGAGGAGTGAGCAAGTACTAGAAGTAGACATGCAGGCTAACTTGCTCCATGTGTTGTTAATCACCTACATTGATATCCTGTCAGTGTATTGGGAATACGCCATAAAGACAGAGCCAACAAGCGTTGGCTAAACCCATGTTACAGGTCATTGTAACTACTGGTACCTTGAAACCAGTCGGAATGTTGTCAAATAACTTGGAACTGATCATAAGGTATATCTGAAAGATAGTACATTTTTGTCAGTAATCTGTGTTAACGTTTGTGCGGTTTTGTATGCCCCAACTTATAGGAGGCTTTGCTCAAAGTATTTTCCATGTATTATTCTAACAAGTCGCTCTTTTTAAGAAAAGATTAAGTGTACTGCGTTGATTACCGTGAACCCTAACGAGGCGTGCATTGATTATCACATGCTCTCCAAATTTCGCTCTCTTAAGATCGGCAGAGAGGTACCTGCTTAGTTAAGGTAAAGTACTGACTCCAATCGTTCGTGCACGGTGCTTTCCCCTCTCCTATTTAGGGGATTTCACACTGCTAAGGCAAGATAGTAGAATGGGGTTTGTTTGTCATATGTTAGTTGATATTGTATTAAAACCTTGCTAATTGTAGCTGACGCAAGACTACGGTAATTAGCAAGGAGAGGAAATAATTTAAAATGTTTAAAGTCTTTATGATATTAAAAGAAAGCACTTAAGATTGCAATAGTACAATACTAGTATTGAGCATCAACCCATAGACGAGGTAATATGCTGTATAAAAGTGGACGAAAATGAAATTGGGCTCAGTATGTAACTATATTGGGGTGGTGTTGCACCGACGTTTTTGTTCGTACTGTACAGTTAGTTGCATAGCTTGTGTGACATTGTAGCGGGTCTCTGAACCATGTGCCATCAAAACTAGCCCGTAGTACAATGGGACAACCTTTGGTATTCATTAAAGTTGGTGGCGAAAGAAAATGTCCACATTTCGTACTCAGTCCATAATTCCTTTGACCCTCAGAGCTGGGATCACCAACTACTGTCTGAAAGTTATACTGTATTCTATATAATTTCACGAAACAGATGGCCACAGGTGCAATTCTAGACAGTTAGTTCGTATTTAGCATAATAGTGATGATGAATATTTAATGAGGGCTTTTTCCCCTGGTCATAAGAAAACACAATAATAGAGAGAATCAGTTCTTGACAAACAATCCTTGGCAGGAAGATCGTTATGGCCAAGGGAAAATGCACAACAGACTAAACATTCGAGAAAAGAGTTTACTACACTTTAAACTGCACTAAGTCCAAATTAGTGGCTGAAAAACCGTAAGAACCTCATTGAAAGTGATCATTGCTGTCGGTGTGAAGGATAAGTGATGCAGACTGCCATGATAGCGAGGACAAACGATGTCGTGTACGTTTCTGGCAGATTTATGATCTGCCTGTAAAATCATGGTTGTCTGTCCACAAGTAAGTAATCTGTAAAATAGTTGATTACTGGTGACTCTACCCCAATTACTCGTTTTCTTTATTCCATAATTTTACAAGACCTGTAACTTTTAGGAACATATTCTAACATACTCTTGCTTGGAACACAAGGAAGCGTACATTGAAGCAGCACACACCTGCCATACAATCTGAAGAATACCGCATTGTTTTACAGTTTGCCATGACCGCACTCTCGCTTTTCTCAAGATAATGTTCACAAATATTTGCGACCGTTATATCGCTGGATTTGTTAGTGTCTGAAGATGATAGTACGTAAATTATGTAGACGATAAATTCAAGGACGCATGACACGCGGGAGATGTTGTCGTGGACATTTTATTTTGATCAGAAAGACCTAATCATTTGACCCATTTCCTGAAGAATAGCTGAGTTAGCTGCTTGGTAATAACCGCAACAAATTTAGATTTGGAGAGAAGTTGCTGCTGTTTAGTTGTTCACACTCTCTCTCGTACTCATTTTGTTACTGGAGAGAAAGGTCATTCAGAATTCCTAACGGCAAAGCAAACGACAGACACGACAGGTTTTAAAATACTTACTGTGTCAGCGTTTTTCAGCTTGGCTGTCAAACCATTGTTGTTAATGGACCTTTAGAAAATGGACCAAGTAAAAGGATTCGTTTTGGTATCGTGACGACCCATTTATCAAACATTATGTGATGCTCAGCTTAGTTTATATGGCGATTTATACGAGTGTGGGGAAGCCGAGGTAGTCAATTTGATGCCCACCCGTAAAGCTAGATTTAAAGAAGCCTGTGAATAACAAAGGGTCGTTAGAATACCCGTTGTTGTCATGAAGGGGATGGCTGGACGTTGATTGACAATTTAAAGGTCGTTTTTCAGATTTAATAGTGTAAATAGTTTGTTGGGTGGTACAAAACAATAAAACTGCACGAAATGGCGAAAACATTTTAATACTAAATTTTTTTTGCTATTTCGTGCAGTTTTATTTAATAGTGTATCTTAATGGCTTATCCCTGTGCTCCCACCTATCAGAATAGGAAGTAGGGTAATGCTACCAGGATAGGTCATTCGTTGTTTGTTGTTTTTTGTTTTGTGATGTACACTGAATTAAACAAGATGTTTGGTACTGACAGAGTAGGGTTATACAAATTTTCAAAGCTTTGGTTTTGACTCGCCAATGAAAAACGTGAATAATGTAAGAATTGATTTAAAGGCTGTTTTTCAACACGGAAATCAATTTAAAGGTTTCACTGATTGTGCCTTTTCATGTCGTCACAGAAAATATGGATGTTTGTCATTGTAAGAAGCGGGGAGGCCACCAAAAGACCTGGAATGGCTTCTTGATCACTGACTTTAAAATTTTAAATCTACATAAATAATTCGAGGCAGACGGACTTCTATATATGTAATTGACTTCTGTCCCTTTATCTTTTGTTCATCATTCTAGTCGCACCCCAGGAAGTAGACAGCAGTCGCCAAATCCTAACACACAAAGTCAAGATGCCCCTCCGCTCGGGCAAATTGGCAACCAAGCGGCAGTACAGACTACAAAACCTGGTGGAATAGCAGGGCAGGTGTCGTCAGACGACCCGATTTCGTCGCCAGTGCAGTTTATCAACCAAATAGATCCATCTGCCATTGGTATCGAGACGTTGCCTTTCAGTTACCAATCGCAACAAGGTACTGTTGGGCTTTCAGCAGACGGTATGACACCTACCCAGGGTGTGAGTGGACAACAACAGCAGCAGCAGCAAACAACACAGATTTTTCTTGGGCCAAATCAGCAACAGGCAGTCGGTGTTGCTTTGGCATCAAACCCGTACTTTGTTGCAAATGGTACACCGCAAGACCCATATGGTGGCAATGGATTGTCTATGTTAAATACAGGAGGTCAACCAACCGTTATTCATCCCCAGTATGCTCCAGCATATGGACTTCAACCTTGGCTGTATGCTAATGCAAATGGTAACACAGCGTTCGTTCAACAACAAGCACAACAGATTCAAGGGGGTCAGGCCTCACGCACCCAGGCGTCAGGTTCACGAACAACAAATGATGGCCTGGCAGTAGGGCAACAAGTCAACGCTGCTGGTTATCAACTTATTCAAGGCCCTCTTAGTATCCCAGCAGGAGCAACATTCTACGACCAACAAGGAAACCCGGTCATTATAAATGGACGAGTAACAGCACCTCTCACCAACCAACTTGGACAACCAGTAAGGATGATGTCACCAGTGGTACTAAATGCAGCTCCAGGGGCTACTGCTGTCAGTCCTGGAATGCCGAATGGTAACTCCCCTGCCATGCAACTGTTTGGAGCGCAACAACAACAGCAACAGTCGCAGTCTCAACAGCAGCAACGACAGCAACAAACTCCATTGAACCTTGGGTATTTATCAACAGGTGCATTCGGTACCACTAGTGGTTTGTCAAACCTGTCAGTGCAAAATGGTGGCCCTGTTGGTGTTATTGGAGGACACTTGCAGTCTAATGGCACCAGTTCAATGGCATCATCAGTTGGAACTAACCAGGGTAGAAGGGATCCATATGGTACTATGGATCCCTCCAAAGCCCGAAATGTGCCACAGGTTTACCCTAGTGTCGTAGGGTCACCGTATAATTCTTTGTCTGTCAATACTCCTCTTGCCAATTCCATTCAGGTGGGTGATCCCAATACATCACCGCTGCACACCCAGGGGCAGACGTCCTTTAATATAGGTAGCCCAGTCAACAACAGATTGTCAGGTTACATGAGCTTGCTGAATATTAGAGGCGAAAGAAAGTACCGTAGTAGTAGTGGAAGTTTGAGTGGCACTAACAGCATCTTTGGCTCTTCGTCTTCTGCTATATACGGAAGGAGGTCTGGAAGGGATACTGGAAGAAGTAAGCTCCTTGAGGACTTCAGAAACAATAGATACCCTAACCTTCAACTAAGGGATCTCTCAGGACACATTGTAGAATTTTCCCAAGATCAGCATGGCTCCAGGTTCATTCAACAGAAGCTGGAACGAGCCAGTCTTTTGGAGAAGAATATGGTGTTCAATGAAATATTGCAAGCAGCGTACAGCCTTATGACTGATGTATTCGGAAATTATGTCATTCAAAAGTTTTTCGAGTTTGGGTCACCCGAACAGAAGCTTGCTCTGGCACATCGAATTAAAGGGCACGTGTTGCCTCTGGCTCTACAGATGTACGGATGTAGAGTTATCCAGAAAGCTCTTGAAACCATTCCTGGGGAGATTCAGGTATGTTTGATTTATTTGAAGTAGTTAACGATTATGTTGCAGATGAGGATGCAACTTTTTATTTAGATATTGAAAGCTAATGGTGGTTCGCACATCGATACCGAAAACCCAGCATCCAATAATATATTGTCTCCGTAATAATTGCACCAATGAAATACACTTTCTATTAAGAGTCCATTTCATTTGTTAAATTAGCAGATCAAACTGGCTCGTATTGCAAGATGCATACATACTAAATCTTATTGCATACATTTCCTACCAGTTGCATGCCTACAGGCGACATCAGATGTTTGATTATAAAAGGTTATTTTCCAGATACCAGCCTACTACAGGCTACCTTTTGCGTCGTAAACAAGTGAAGCGAAACGTCGTTTCTGATGCACTCGAAGTATTGTATCTTGATTATAAGAACCATTAAAAGTGAAGTATGGCTTACTATTTTCCCTTCCAATCCTCGAAGAAGAGAAAGAAGACACGTTAAACCGTACAGCAGCAACAACAACTACATTTTATTGTGCTCTCACAACTTCTCACTTGTTCTGAATACTGATGCCCTTCGACAGGCAGCATTTTTTGCATGTAATAGAGAGAGAAGGGGGGAAGGGGTATATTATATCTTTTTTAATTATATATTATTCATGTACACCGTGAAATTTAAAGATTACAACTTTTAAACAATCACATGTGATGTAAATATTAATAATGTTTGCAAATAGAGCAAGTCGATACTGACGTTTCATGTAAATTTGGTACTTTCTCAAATTGATGTTGGTTAGACGTCGGATGAAGGAAGTGGGAGTTTGTTCTTAACTTATTCACGAATTTTGAGCTAAGTCCAGGCACATGCTTTTATAAAAAAGTGTATTCTTGGCATTTCAATTTGACTGTACTGGCGTCAATTCTGTAGAAATGCGGATGTTACTTAACATCAGGGTGTCTCTCATCGTAACATTTTGTATCCCAAGAATTTTTTTATGCAAGTGAGTCCTATTACCGATAGGCCAGTGGAGGATGCTGTTTAAGTGAAAATATTATGGTCGAAGCAGACCAATCAAGCATCTAGCTACACCCCCTCTCAACCCCCCCC
>JAAAKL020006488.1:0-17949 GCA_010016065.2 Carybdea cf. marsupialis auct. non (Linnaeus, 1758) | reverse complement strand
TTAAGAGTGACGGGGGTGCACAATATGGAATCTTCAAACTCGTTCAGAGACGTGTAAGCTATTTATTTGAGGGATTTGGTTAGTATTTATGTGCAGAAAACGAATGTATATGCGAGCAAGTAAGATAGAAGCAATGAAAGAAATTGGTAATGTCGTCATGATAATCGTGTGGTATTTTTTTGAGTCGAGTGTTTCGAGTGACTTCCTCTGACCTTTTTAAGACGTACCCTGCTAATTGCGTGTCACAACAGCGTTGAGTGTTGCAATTTCTACGACATTCCGAACAACTCAAATCAGTTTGAAGCAGGACTAGCTAGGTATTTTCTGAAGTCCTATGTCAGATGTCTCTAAACCTTGAGTAAAACACCGCAATAAGGTAAGTTCCCCGCCTCTGGTTAAATTCAGGCCTGTATTAGGGGGAAATGAGGTTGTGTTTCATTTCGTGAGGTCTTTCCAAGGTTTTTGTCGTTCAATACCGTCCATATGGAAGTGAATATGACAGCACGTTCTCACTTCGTTTCTACTCATGACATACAAGCAAAATCGTAGCAATTGGTTGTTTCGCAGCACATTGTAACACTAAGGTGGAAATTATTGACATCACATGGAGAGATGACACTATCAGCACTGTGGTGACTTTAACAACGCTTCGTGCCAGGGGGTACTACAGTTGTTCTGCAGGATCTTAAGGTTCTTTCCAATTCCATCGCTGTTGACTTCTGCAATTATCTCTGGGATTCATTCATACTCTTCATGATAGACAGATTTCCGTAAGATGCCTTAAACATTGAAGGAAGCCAAAGAGAAGTTACCAACAACTCCATTGTTGGATTTTTCTTCTTTGACAAAAACCTACCTTGTATCCAACCTCAGCCAGCCCCTTTTCTGAAGTAGGGTGATGTAGGTGGTGAGCTGTTCATCAGGTTATCGAATCGCTTCCATTCACTGTAATACCAGACATCTTAAAGTCTTTTTGTTCCATTTTCATCTATCTGCTACGTAGGACACAAGAGTAGGTCTGATGCACTACTTTACGGGTGGTGGATTCCCTTCAATGAAATTTAGAACTTATATATACTGCTACTAACGTATTTTCAGACATATTCTGACAATTATCACATTTTGTCATCCAAAAGTTATAATCTCTACTCCCCTACCACAAAACCCCCGGTTAATGTCAGTATTTGATACTATAAGGGAGGACCATACAGTAGGCGGCGATTTCCTTTCTCAGTTACTTTTCTGTGCCACTCTTAACGAATTGGTGACGAATTTGGTAACAGATCTGATGCGGATGTTAGGACAGTAGACTTCGTCAGGGCCGACAAATTTCAGTAGGTAGGCTTAAAGAGTCCCTCTATGTGGCAGACTGGGAACAAAACCCGAGAATGTGCTCAATCTTTCTTCTTCTTCTTCCCCTTCTTCTCGGGCATTTCCTTGTCTTCAAAAATGTTAAAGCACAGAAGTCCATACTCGGAGAGTGGAACGCTATAAAATGTTTTGTAGGAAGCCAACGAAGTTAAGTTAGACATCTATAAACAAGAGTAGGTAATAGCTGTGATTATTTAGAAGACTACCAGTCATTTGATATCAGTAGCCAATAAGCCCATTGATCTGTTGCAAACTCGGACAATCATCATCATTCCTCCAGACAAACGTCCTCTTGTGCTTAATTACAAACTTTACAAAGTAACTATCCTTCATCAATATGCTCTCCCGAATCTTTCGGTTGCTCCCATGGCAGTCCTAATACTTCCTCTGCAGAGCAAATCTTCCATTATCTTCACTTACTCTCTGGTATCTAATAGACGCCCCCCCCCCTAATGTATATTTCGAAAATTTTTCGCCAGGGCGTTTTTATTCCAGCCCCCTGGCTATCAAATTAGGGGAACATTTCCAAACAGTACATTTCAAGTTTGTCTTCTTTACGCTGTTACATTATCGTTTGGTGATTGTGTTATTTTGCATAAAAGAGTATTCGAATCTCTGAGTTCGTTGCATTGTAGTTGCACCAGGAAGAAAATATAATCTGACCGGCTCGAAAGTTCTCAATCCGCAGACTCAAGGTTGTTTGTTCGGCTTTATCGGCTTGTGTATTATTTCATCCTGTTAATAGACTTTACACAGTTGATTTTGTTACCATTATTTTAATATATTAACCATGTTTTGAAACCTATAAAAATATCCTCCCTTCTAAATTTTCCATTCCCGGCTACTATCAACTGCTTCAGAATAACGCTTTATTCATTGTGTACTTGCCAGGTGGTATATATGCTTTAATTTTGCAAGAAAACATGTGTGGAAACGATATTTCGACTCTTTTCGGCTAACGGTTTTGTCTTCTTAGCCGAGAGCCGGCTTTCGTATTTTATGATAACCATTAAAGCAGTGGTCGGCAACATTCTTCACAGTATCGGCAAAGTACTTTTCTTTTCTTTTTTACATCTATCAATTTATAAAGACAAAAAAATTGATTGTGAAGTTTAATGTGTTTGGCTAAAAAATCATAATAAAAATAAAATAGACATGTATTGTACGTTTCTGGGGTGAAGTAGCCGATCTGTTGTACGCTGACTTTATGCAAGTTCAAATAGATATATTTTGTACGTATCAGGGGTGAAGTAGCCAATCTGTTGTACGCTGACGTTATGCAAGTTCAAATAGACATGTACTGTACGTATCAGGGGTGAAGTAGCCAATCTGTTGTACGCTGACGTTATGCAAGTTCAAATACATATGTACGCTGACGTTATCCAAGCTGCTAGTTCTTCATATAGGGTGCGTGTCAACGTCAACGTCACAACTGTCACCCAAGATAAGCCTGGTACCCACCGACGATTGGCCTCTTCAGAACTAAAGACATTAAACTAATAACTTACATATTCAATAGTAGCATTAAAACATCATTCTATCCGGGGTTAACTAAGTTATCGTCACCCTTGCCATGCGCACGCGTGTACTCTCTATGGAACGAGAGGTCATAACTTGGTTTACATAAAATCAAACAGAATACCATTACTGGCCTCTATGAATAAGATCTGAATAAGATAATTCGTTACTGGCCTCAATGCGCACGCACCCTAGAAAGAACTGTCCTTTTACTGTTAAATCCCGTTGGTAGAAAGCACTCTCAAAAAAAGGCCTAAGCAGTTTATTACTAGAAGCAGGATGTTCTTCTCTCGCAGTATGAATACCAAAAGATTATGATACAACAGACCTTCGATACTGAGAGGTAGACAATTTATAACAGCTAAGTGTAAATTCATTAAAGAAACAGCTTTAATTTCCCGCTCCCGCTCCTCGCCGATTCTATTTAAAACTAGGTCCTGAATTAAAACCTCGAGGAATCCTAATCTATAATAACATCAAATACCCGAGTCTCTTAGAGAGCTGGCTAATTTGCCTAGTGCTTATAGGTTACGTATTCTGCAAGCTTTAGACGTTCATTCAAATAACATCGACAGCACATAAACTCATAGTGTACCTGAGATCAGATGGCTACTCCAATGAGAACTATAGCAAGACCGTTACTATGCCAGTCAACAGTGTGGCACATAATCGTAATTTCTCACAACCCGGCGTTGAACGGATAGTACACAGGCATTGCCCTCCAGTTCTGGCATTCCTTGGCACCACTTCGGCTTTTTATATCAATAATATTTGCTACCTGTTGTACCGCCAGTCACCCGTAGCAGTACACTTCCTGCCCTGCACAGCTATTCTATTTTAAAACAGTATTTACATAACCCTAAAGCAGTTTTGCAGATTAATCTCACTTAACCATTAACCACAAATATTCATGTACTGTGCATCTGCACTGCATTTTCTGCTGATCGATTCTATTGATGCTCGACATCCATTCTCTATACATCATACACCGACTCTGTTTGTAAATGTACGTTAATAATATCTGTATTCTCAAAAAAAACCTGACTTCGTAATGGTCATGGATTATGCTGGAATTAGACTACCATCTTTTTTGGCGGTAAATAGGTACTGTAGGTCTACTTTATATCGATCTTGTTGGGTTTTTTTTAAACACCAATCCTCTCTTGGTACCGTACATTGATTTATTTAAGCATTAGACACGCGCCATACTACAGAACTGGATCTCGATCATATCTGAGACCGTACTTCTATGCTATATATCAATCATACCTCGAAGAGATCCTAGAGAACAGGATCTCAAGATACGTGATTACAGATCAATTTTACCCTACCTAAATACAAATATTATTGCTGTTCTCAAAACAGATACTACCTCGCACCCCCTTAAATGTTTGAAATAAAATACTGACCAACTCGTGAATTTTTTAAGGTTACACGTTCTCCCACAATATCTCTTATAGGTACTTTACAAATTACCATGATAACGACGTAGGCCTCGGTACGATTTAAATATTTAAAATATATCAAAATTCTCTGACAGTAAAGTTATAATACAAAAGTTTATAACCGCTTAATACGCTATTTCCAACAAGGCACGGCTGCCCCAGTACAAGTATTTACCCTGAATAAAGGAGTCCCTGTAAACGAAGTTTTTCAAAATATTTGCGATGTCTCCGAGCTCGTATTTAAAGTGAGCTCTTAATAGTGAGTACGAAAAGCTTCAAACCACAAACTCGAAATGCTCGCTTATCACACCAGTACCTAACCACGCGAATGAGGAGGGTCAATAAACGATGGGGCAATTTATTTATAACTAACATAATAATTAAACTACGGGCCATGACCCAACATGGCTCCATTGCTACGGGCTTGGCGTTGCTGCTTTGTATACTCGACTGTGATGAATTCGATAAATGTTTTAAAAAGAGTGAATATCATCAAATTTGGATGAATCCATTTTCTCACTTTATCAATCAAGCAAAGGCCTTAAACTCCAGAAATGAAAAAAATAACCGTGATCGCGAGCGATCACGGTTACGTCAACAGAGATTTACCTCGAGCTTTGATGCCAGCTATTCTAGACGGGTTAAGGCTTAGCACATAGTCTGACTTTGCAGCGCCACATGTTGATTCTCGAATACCTCGGTGCATGCACTTTAGCTGCTATTTACTTTCGGGCAACTTGTGCCAATTTTTTATAATTCATTCTCGAATAGGCAATGCTAGTTTATGCTTATCGGTAGCGTATAAATCCCGGTGGGTGATTTGACCCCTTTACACCAATCGTACATGAGTACCTCTCACAATCAGAAGTTGACTTTAGATACTACTAGGGCTTTGCGCAAACGCCTAATAGCAAAACATTTATCACTATACATGAATTCTACTTCAAGTACTATTCCTCAGTTTATACAACTAATACCTTTCTTTACGGTACAACGCTATCATCGAGTATGCAAACATTGAAAGTTTTCCAAAAAGGCTCCTTGATAGCAATAATAAACTGGTCACCTATCGTGGTTAAGGACTGTTTATAGACGTGCGTAAGTTTTATTTGAGAAATTTACATCAATCCTATGCAAATGCTATATATTATTCCAATGTGAATACCAAAAAGGTAGGTATCACAGTAAGGTACGTCGATCATGTTTCAGTCTTGCGCACTAGTACTTTGCATTAGTTAAACTTTGGTGCCACAAACGGATTCGAATTGGAATACAAAACTGTACTATTAATACCCACAGGCCCGACTGTATCAAGAATTCACCATACAAGTATCAAAGTGGATGCTTTGTGACTTTCCATTTTTTCCTTAGTCATTGGGACAGTACGTGTAACAGTAGACAGAGGCTGCTTCAATACATCGCTGGTGTCATGACCACAGAATAGTAAAAATTTTACTGATCATCCTTTTGGACGCCTTGAGTCGTGATAGCAGTTTTTAGCACCTGAACTGATAGTCGCGTATCATATGCTGATGCTGATACCATTTACAAACAGACAGTATCTTGCACACAGTCTTCAGACGCAAAATTCAGGCTGATGACAGCACGTCAAACATTGAGTTTGATCTGAGTACAAAAATAAATTTTATTTCTCGTTAACGAAGAGAACTTTTATTAAAGTAGATGTTTTCTTAAATCAAATTTATGTTAAACGTAACGCAATCATTTACATCATAATTCCGATATGAAGACTATTTCCAAAGCGCTCTCTCATATTCCTGTAGTCTCCTGTGTCTCGGAGGCATTCCCAACGCAGTAACATTTTCCGTGAAACATGCGACATGTTAACGACGCATTTGATACGACTTGAGAGGGCTGTGCAAGCAAAGCCGATCTTCTAGCATTTCATGATGCACTAGAGTTACCTGCAGTGGTACCTCTAATACAAGATCCAACAATGCACTGCATAAATCCACCATTTTCAGACTTTCCATTTACCAATCCACTGATACTAAGAGGTCCCAAACAGAGGATGTTTTTCGCAACTTGCAAATCTTTCCCAGAAAGCAGCATTATTTACTGCAGTACAACAACGCCCGCTTCCCCTTCTTCAGTCTTCGGTTCCAGACCATGAACCAAATGAAATTCTCTCTTTAAATAAGCGATCACCATGTCAGACAAGAGGAACACCTAAAAAAATGAGAAAACGACGTAATTGTATTTGTAGCACTATGTTCTTCGAATATCACAAATATTGAAACAGGAAATCACTAGAATCAATAACAACACTGTCCGAGCACGAGGAAAATACAAAGTGTATATATTGTCTTAGCATATGATTTCTGATATATATGTGCACCATGCAAAAAGAGGCGAAAAGGTATCACCAGTTTCCATTGCCAAATGATGGCATATTTTACATTATTCGGCAGTGGTAATCTAGTACATACTGAATCAATTGATACCTCTCTATAATAAACTAATAGGCCTCAATGGTAAGGTACTGCATGCTTCGTAATCAATCTGAATGTAACATCGCACTGCTGGCAGAATATAAAACCCCGTGTGCAGCCCAGGGTCCCAGAGTTTTCAAGGACCTCTTAAGCTGAATCTACATAGATGAGGTCTTTGCTACAAATGGAAGAATGAAGTATTGAAAAAAAATGGGCCGATTTAAAGAAGGATCTAATTACTTCTTGCAATCCGCGGTCGACAACGAAATGCTTGGAATTGCTAACTTCGTTTTACCCTATCCTCAGAAGCGCTAGAGTGCCATAGTGATGAATTTATTGTTGATAAGTGGAGACAGTGAAGAATCAGGATGCACTGGCCTTGTCAGTTAAAGCGAAGCATTCTAAACGATGGCATGTCTAGATAGGCGAGTTTTTGCTACTGATGTCCCTGCTAGAGCAGAACTATATAGTTTTGCTTGAGTTGCAGTCATTGTCACTGCACGTGAACCGATTGTAACGGAGCACAAACTGGCTAAACGTTCGTCAAATAGTCGCAAGGTTGCTGCGAAGTAAATTGTGGTTATGAGGCATTGTAAGTGTGCCAATGGTACACTAGTAGTACAAGAAAGTGGCATTCCAATTGCGTCCAAATTCGAATAATACAGCTTTTAAAAAGTGTACGGCACTTATAAGCAACGCGTTTTGAATGTTTGATTTAATTTATATAAGACATATCCTGACGCTTTCTTACCATCTCCATACCTAAGGCGCTGTCATAAATACCGTCTCCCTTCCTATATGATATTTTATAGTAGAATTTTACAGTAAACAATTTTGTTAAAATTCAAGTACATGAAATCGAATGCACTTACATTTATCACTAAATGTATTATTAGCTTCCTCAGAATTATTTTTTGATCAAAGTCAGTTCTAAATATCGTGTGCCTGATTTACGAAAAGAAACATTGTTTACTTACTCAATGCTTGTTTTCGTAGACAATATCAATTGCCCTTGTTGGCTAAATCGAGAGTTAAGTCAAAAGATCTAAAACAAAATTCCGCAATAACATCTTGACGTTCGTTAGAAAGAAAACTTTGGATTGGTTCTGTACTTTAATGTGTAAATGAGAAAGAGAGGGGTGTGCTTCCTAACACTAGTATGGTCGTTATGTGTGACTCTAGATTTATTAATAGTACATTTATACAATACCTGAGCCACTCCATGAGCTAGTGTTACTGCGTAGAAGAAGTTCGCATTCCCACTGCTTGAGTAAACCCAAAGATGATACAAAACTGGCCCCAAGATTGTTGTAAAAATAAACACGCATACTATAATGAACACCATCCTTGTGTCTGGGAAGAAGAGAGAAAATTACAACATCTTCAAATTATAACCTAAATCAATCGAATGATTTAGAAAATGTTTACAAACAAAATGCAATATTAAATTTCTTATCTTAAATATTAAATAAATCTTGGGAAAACAAAAATATGCCATGGCATTATAAACACTATAACCACTTAACCCGTACGTCTGCAATCGCGGTTCAACGAAGTGTATGCTATTTCCAAACCAATTCAATAGTTTTTCGCGTTATAGTTGTTGCTTTTCGACAAAGCATATTTTATAATCACAGTATTTCCTTCGCAAAAACACAATGTCGTTCCCTACCTTACTGATATAATAAATACGAGATTCCAGTGACGATGGTTGCTGCAACTACGGCCATCATGATGTTGCTGCTGCTGCTGATGGTGACGACGACGACAATGACGACGATAACGACCATAAAGATAATGGTTTTGATGCCGATACTGCTAATGACGACAAGGACGATGCCGGGGGCAAATAAGAGACGATGAAACATAACAACGTTGGCATTCAGAACTTGTCACTAAAAAATAAATACTTACAACGGTAAAGGTAACCCCAAATCGGTAACAAGGCAAAGGGAATGCATATGTCACCAACTGTGGGATAGGACTTGAACAACGCAATCACTGATGTTAAGATGTAGAACAAGAATAATGGACGAGTTCTATAAATGAAGGAAAGGAAAAATTTTGAAACCCAAGGAATGCAAGTGAGCAAATTTAGAACAAGTATTAGAAATCACACAAGCAAAACAAGTTCGCTTTCATACACCAAATGGACGTATATATTCATGTATGAAAGTTTCAAATATCTCTAGACAACAGACGAAATGTTACCATGATGATGCGCGCGCATGTTACCGTCGCTATCGCCTGTGTTTTGCTTTAAAAACGGACCTATGAAAACTCTCAAGACTTTGACATTGCACTTACTTCTACATAGTTTAACGGTTCAATCTCTTGGTATTACGTGACTTGATCCTGGCAAGTTAGCCATAAACATAAACATCAATTCTAGGGGCTATCATATTAGTAGCCTTATATATGACAAATAACCAGTATGACACACTGCCATCTCCACATGGTCAAGGATACAAGCCACTACGTCACTTACTACAAAAAATCGGTCGTATAAAAACATAATATATTACGATAACTAACGTACTAATGTACTATACTGCATTAATATATTTAATACTTAAGGGCTTCCCATACCTGAACAGAAATGCCATTGGTATTATATACAGGAATACGTTGATTTGGAATATACACAGAAAAAATAATCGAAAGTGTTCGAACATCTCCATGAAAAAGTACCAGAAGAGTCCAATATTTGGTGTTAAATCGGGCACATTCAACCTACAACAAAAGAAGAAAATCTGGATGAAAACGGAGGGGTTAAAACATGGTAAAATATCGAACACATTGGGGTTTAACCGAACAGGGTTAACAATAAGAATGATTTGCTACCAAAATTAAGTACAAATTGGACGTCCATTCATACACTCGTACGCCATGTCGTCTACTCAAGGCTCGGAATAACAGGCGGTCACAGGTCATGACCTGACATTTTTGCCCCATGACCTGAAAGAAAATTCTCTGCAGTGATGGTTGTAAGGTCATCGTGTCCAGGGGTTCTAAAAATTTTCTATGTATTTCCCCTTGCCCCCTTCCCTCAAGGAGTGGTGTTACGTTAGGGCCAAGGATAAAGAACCTCTTTTCTTGCCCGGTTTGGTTACAGCTATCATATCTACCAAAATTACTGTACTGGGTGCGGTGACGACCATAAAATGTAGTGCAGTACGAACTGTCCACGACGCAGGCACCTGCAAACCTATAGAGATGTCATGGTAAACGGTTTAAGGCCCTGGGTTCATGATACATGGGTCAATAGTTTAAATCCCGTTCAGTTCTTCCAACCCATGATTAACGAAAAACATAAGCAACCTTTCACATTAGCAAAGGCCAATCAGTATCAATCCCTTGGAAATAGCACTTTACTACTATATACGCCGTTGACCCGGAAGGCTTCATTCTGTATAACACACAAAGAAGTGGAAAAGTATCTCTGTGCATGACCAGATCCTAAGAAAACACTTAAGTCCTTACGCGCAACATGCTACTATCATGATTACCACATTAAACCTTTCTAAGCGCACACGGCCGAGACTTTTCACCGGGCACTTCTCCCATCGATTATTTCTTACTTACATACATGCCATTTCGGACTAAAAAAATTTGTCAACAAACGCAATATGGCTACCTAACAATAAAGGTATGAGTTTTTCGATATACAAAATCAAGGAGTGACGGTACAACGGATGAATTCGTTCTAACGTAAGTTGGCCATATTACCAGCGTCCATACTGTACTCTATAAGGGCCTTTCTATCTATCAATCTGTAACATTGCTTTCACTTTTCCAGACGTAGTGATAAATTTCTAGACGGCTGTACGTTAGACGCTTAACTTAAAGATGTATGTTGGCGTTAGATTCAGTGAACAACCTTTACAGAAACTCGTGAAATACAATCCTGAAGCGAACAGGAGTAAGGTCCAGCTTAAACCTTTCACCAGACCCTTGTAAGCGTTGGTGTCAGCGTTGTAGAAATTGGCCAAGTAGTGCTAGCAACATTACAATCAAATTTTAGAATTTGAACCAGGCTACAACACCAAAATCGGGGGACTCAAAGAGAGCACATGGTAGAAAATGGGATGGACTGCATATGCGATTTGGAGGGATCCTTGAATATTTACGAAGTTGTTCAAATTAATACACGTGTTCTTTTGTGCACTATCGCCAGAATCAAACTTGTGTATTACAAACAGCACACAAGCGGAAGAAATGGTAGTATCTTCTGGCAACTTACAAGAATCCGTGAGTGGCATGTAGGAAGTCCCAGGAAGACGTAAACCTATAAGATTCGTTTAACAAACAACTCAATGAAGCCGCAAACATTACAATAGTCAAGACAACTCGTCCAAAGTTTCTTGAAAGATTCCCTGCTTTCGCCTACAAAGGAATCAAAGTATAAGAAATTAAAGATAATATGTATATATCATAATCTTCAACGTAGTAACAAGTTATTCATAAATCGTTGTTGCAGCATGTTCCAATAGATGAAAAGAATGGCTTACCGGTAATTGAAACGGGAGGGGGCACTTGGTAGCTTATCTGGAGCAGATCTTGACCTGTCAAAAGGGAGTGTTCTCCCCAATTTTTGCAAAATCACAAAACTTTTTGTCTGAACAAAATTATAAAGAAGGAGGCATCGCATATACAAGGTATACAAGGTATAGAAGTTATTGTGGTACGCTTATAAATATACAATGCAATAGTAATGATACATTATAGGGTGTAATACAATGGGTAGTTTACCCGTGGGACAATCGTACAGGTACCTGGCATGATAACATATCAGTCAGCAACCCACAAGACTACACGGACCAGCTTTGTACAGGCAGGGAAGTATCATGGTTATAAAATACAAATCCAAACACACCAGGCCCCCCAAAACGATGCAATACTAATAGCTGTTCAATTAAAGGACAATGCATTAGTGCTGCTGTTTAAAGAGGGACACACAATTGAATTTTGTACTAAAACAATTTGGAAAATAACCATCTCTTTATCATAACAAACAATCTGAGTATATCTTCCCACTCAAATCAATTATGAAGCTTCGGCGGGCAACTGAAGTTGGGGGCGTCAGGCGCCCATGGTTTCCCTTTTGTTGCCCAAACACTTTTTACCAGAAGGCTCTAGCAACGACAAACGTATCTCAATACGGGTTTAAATGTCTATTCCACAGTTACTGCAATTACAAAAATCATCATGAATTGTTTAAAACAATGGCCACATCCTTGTTGGGCCGGTCAAAATCACCCCCCTCCCGAAATTAATTTGCCAAGTGTCCTTTCTTTTAATGAAGGCATCTTCATAGACGATAAACACGTCCTTAAAACTGTGTCCAAATAAACTACTGCATAACCATCCATTTCAACTGGAGTAGACTGAACGGAGACTATATATCCTTCATGCTACCACCCTATTATTTCCACGGAATTAGACTGCCAATGCTCTATTTTTCAGACACATAACAATCTACCTGTACATAGATGTGGCCCTGCAGCTACGGTTCGTACCTTTAATCTGTTCTGTTGAATGTCTGTAATACCTTGCCATTCTTCAAGGCTCTATAACCTGCAACTGATGTCTTGGAACATTTGATGTTTTCAGATTCAAATGACCTACTTTCGTCAAATTTGACGAATAACAGCTCCTTCTACCCGTTTACAATTCAGCTCATTCATACCTTGATCAATGTTTTTATATAACCAATTGTAACCGAGCTACCTTCCTCTTTATTTAGGATCATCATTAGTAAACAGAGCCGCCGTGGTCTAGTGGATAAGTTCCTGCTCACTAGATATATATGTTCTAGAGGGTAAGGGTTCAATTCCCGGAAGGACCATTGGTGACGTCAGGAAGGGCATCCGGTCTTAAAGTGCTCAATGCTCCAACAACAAGTCACATAAATGTGTGCACCTTCAAACCCCATGAATGGGAATAAAAGACGTTAAACGAAAAAAAAAATCATCATTGGTAAACAGTGTTAACTTCTTAATATGTAACTGCAGTAAAGAACAAACAGCCTCTAGTCCTGAACGAGAATTGTACCACAATGCTGCATTGGTGCCATCAAATCTCTAGCTTAATAGAGAGGATACCAAAATATGTATTCCTAATCAGAGTTGGTGTCCAAGACATTTTTAAAAGGAACGCTTTCCGGGCACGGGCGCAACACCCTAAATAAATACGACCAGAATCCGTAAAGGTTGGCAGCTTCTATGAAAATCTTTCTCTGCGATTTGGATATACTATACCACAATTGAACAAATGATTATAATTTGTTGTGGGCTACCTCATACCATACTCAAACGATTCTTCACACATAACACTTAGTGCTTCTTCGGTAAACTCTGAAAACCACTTAAAATATAACTTTTTATACGACCAAATACAAACAGAGGTTGTGTGTCTATTGAGTGATATAAACCATTGTAAAAATGGTAAAGAGAATTTGGCATGAAACAATTCGAAACAACCTACCATCAGGAATACCAGAATTATCAGGGTCTATGGTCTTAAAAGCCTTAAAAGCAGACCACTGGCTCCAATCTGATCTACCCATTAACACGCTAAAATAGAAATTTTTTGGTAATCTTTGATATTTAATCTGCGCTGACTTAACCATACAGCAGTTTACACAAAGAAGTGTATGGGCTCTTACTTGTTAATTCCTTTTAACTTTCCAAGCACCCAGTCATGAGCCGTAACGATAATTTTACGTAATTTTGGAAACAAAACTGGGTATCACTTACTTGGGTAACTCCAAAAGTGACTGTACACTTGCTCAATCAATTAAAGAGTACGTAAAATCAATGCCTCACTGAAATCGCACTCAATTCTTGACTAACTGTTTGGAAAGGAGTAACGATTTGAAGCAGACGAGTTCTATCAAAAATTGTCGAATACCCTCTACTTTAAAATACGAATTTACTGTACAAATAGTAACAGGATGTAAAGAGGAATTGGCAAGAAATGATCCGAAAACATCATACCTTGCATACTGACTGCAGGATCGCCGGAACAAGTAGCATCACTGAGTAAAATGACTGATACGTAGCAATACCGATGGCAATTCCAGCAAATGAAGTATATCCTTCAAAAGAATAAAACACAAAATGAAGGAAACGTTTGATTAGTGGTAACTAGCGAATTATATACTGACGTACTGGTTACAAGTAGTAATAAAGATGTATGGAGAGAATTTTTTAAAAATTAATGAACATGGCTGAAGATGGACGAGAAAGGGATTAGCAAAGAAATCATGGAAAGCCAGTGTACTATTAAGAAAGGGGCCATGGGAAGGTCCTGTGAGTAGTGAGCGTAAAAGGAGTTTTCAGCTAAAAAGGGAGCTTCTCAAGACATATGTACAATTCTGCGGGTGGCATCTAAGTTGCACAATCTTTGGTAATGATATAGTAACAGAAGAAAAAAGAAAAGAAGAAAAAAAGAAGAAAAAAGAAAAGAAGAACAGTGGCATATTTTCTTGCTTATCCCTAAAAAGATATTAGGGAATGATGAAAAAGGGGATTGGTTGAAACTTTGCGGCAAACTGAATAATTGATACCCCTTCGTTAAAAAGTAATGCATTTGATTGTTGAAATCATACAATGAAAAGTTGTAGGTTACAAATACGAGGTACTACACCACAGAATGTGCCTCTGGTGTTTACTAATGTAAATTGACAGCTTTTCTGTGCCATGTAGACATTTCTTAATCAGCTGTAAAACTGCTCAAAATCATAGTGACACCAGCCAGGAATATAATTGCAGTGATTGTCAAGTTATCTTTGCTGCTTCCTATTCAACCCAAATTAAAACCCTACACCTCCCCATCTGGTAAATAAATGCAATCTTCCCACAAAGACGTACCCTACCCTTTACCCTTCAATTTGTCAGTCCCAAACAGATTATTATTACGACTGGAAAGATGGAGCAGTTGGGTTACTTTTTCTTTGAGCAACGTTGTGATATAACGTTGTGATGTAACGTTGTGATATTGTACCTTTGGCGTAAGATTTTGAGGATCCTTATTCAGGATAGCGGAATATTTGGAACCAAATGATGACCAAATACAAACAACACCAACTGAAAGTGTCTTACTCTTGGTTTAGACACTACACATACTACATACACATATGCTGGGCCACAGCTTGAACAAATTCATCAGCTGGGCAAAAGAAGTTTCAAGTGGGGGCCAAGACTCTCTAATAAAAATTAATCTGATATTTCACACATGGAAGTGGGCACAATCTTAGTGTATAGCTCTTTTGTGCCTTATTGCCCTGTACCCCATTTAGCCACAAGCTGCATATATATTGGCTATCAGATTCCCCAAGCTTGTGCTGTTCTGAGCACTTGCAACTGAGACTCATACATGCGGTTCACCAGAGAAGAGGTGGAAAGAAATGTCAAGAGTGACCTGAAGAACACACCAACAAGAACAACAACCAACAACCCTCTATATGTTGCACCAGACTTACCAACCCTATTCAAGAATGTCCTTAATATCTCTTACTATCTGAAACTGAAGTTGCTAAAATTTAGATAAAAAGGTTGCCATAGTACCTTGTACTTTACTAAAACAGCTCATTCAGTAATGCTCAAGCAAAAAAATCATTATCATTAATACCACTTACCTTTAACTATAAGAAGGAAAGCCAATGCATGCAATAAATTTGTAATCAGTCCAGTTGAAAATGAAATACATGAGAAAATTGTATATGGATTGAACAAGTATCTGGCCAAAACAAAAGAAAAAACAATAAATTACAGATGGTAGCCATTCCAAACTTTGCATGTCCTACCATGACTAAGGATATCCTAGCAAAAGCAAAACCATGCATTTCAGACAACAACAACAACAAGTGCATTGAATCATCTGATTACGGCATCTTCTATTCATTCTTTTTCCATGATTATACTTCAATAGAAATAAAAGTGAATTTTGTTTCAAGCATGAAGAGTTAAGTGAGTGTTTCATACATAAAGGTTTGGTGCATCTTTATGCACTTAAAGAGGAATATGAGCCCTTGAAAATGGGGTTCCATCGTGATGGGGTTGCATATTTCTAAAATGGGAGTATGGGCAGATTTTGAGGCTTATACATGTCAAGGAAAATAATTATTAAATCGAGATGAGTTTGTTTCACTATTCATTCTATGCTGTCCATTTAAACAACACATTGGAAAACACTTTTAAGGGGCAATGTTTAAAGTAAAAATATGGTTAAAGAGCTAATCAACCCTGAGTGATAGTTGCTTGCCATACTACAAGCCCAAATTGGTTGTATACCATGAGGGCAGTAGGACCTTCAGTATGAGCCCCAAGGTCTATGACTGACTAGGGCAACCCCTGTCCAGCTCTGCCTGATGTGGAAAGCAAAATTGTGCACACACCAGTTTTGCTACATTTGCAAAGCAAGAAAATAAAGAAGCTGACGATTCAAGAAGCCATACTCACATCCCTAATGTCAAATATGGTATGTAAGAGATGTTTGTGGTTTGTTGCCACAGAATCTTTGCATCTTCCTTGTATTTGCCACTCTCTTGTATCTCTCTTGTTACCTGAAGCAATAACAAACAATGTTGATGAAGGGGAGTGCAATGGTCAAGATGATGGCTGTAGCAGTAAGGACATTGGGGTTCACAATGACAATGATGGTGTTGATGAAGAAGACAATGCTATCAATTGATAAAATATTTGATGACTGTCAATAATACCTTTACATCATAACCATAATTGTATTTCTCTAGCAATAGAAATGCCCAGAGGGATCCCTACAATGATATCATATGCTAAATTTGCTCTTCAAACCTTTATGATGAAAAAGTTCTCATCCAGCTCTTCATGAAAAGGTAACAAGGCAACTGACTAGATTATTAAACTACAAGTCACTAGAAAAAATAAGTACAAAGCGAACATGTCACATTAGAACTGCCACTATAATGAGAAGTGTTAATGTTATTTAATATGCAAATAATCATTTTCTAAGACTACGTGATTGTGTTCCTTTTTTCAAAATCCACATGGTGAACACTGTAACCACTCCAGGGCATTTTCTCCCCTGGTGTTCCACATATAGCCATCCAGTGACAGCAGTGATGCTAATGTTTACACATTTCAAGTCATTCATATACCCACTTACTTGAACAAAGAAGCTAACTACGTCTCCATTCGTCAACCTTAGCTCATAAATTTCTTCTAATCATCAACTATACGAACAAAATCGTGGATTAGTTAATGCATCTTACCTTTTGAGAAGCAAAATACCATGCTCCTAGTGCCAGTACTAATCCTGTAAGAATGTCAGTTGTCTAAAATGCAATCAAATTGCATAAAAAGGATGAAGAAAAGAAACTGCTGCATTTTCTTCAAAAAGCACCATCATTAATTGTCACCAAGTTTTATTTGGCTTCAGACAAGAAACCTTCTTATTAATGAGTAGTCCGTTTAAAAAAAATCTATATTTTTCATATGGTTTTACAATTTTGTCACAAGTAAGAGAACAGTAAAGACATAAAGCCAGGAGAGGAGTGAGGCTGGGTCATTTTTCTCCTGTGAGGTAATCATTTGATGCATTTTGCAGTTTGGGCCATTTCATATTTCTTGCTAGCACATTATCAGTGCTGTTAGTTTCTAGGGTCTGAATACACACATACTGTATCTAATGTAAAATAAACAGAAGGTGAGCTTTCATAGACAATGCAGAGTCTGAAGATTATGCCCATTAAACCATTTTCCAATGGAAAACATCAACATTTTAAAACATTCTTACACTTATTGATACAGAATTAAAGAACAGTGGGCAACAACTTTTTTAGACTCAAGGACCCTTACAAGTTTATTCAATGAGCCACATGTATCAAGGAATCAGTTAATCAAGGCAAATTTCCCCTAAATTTGTGTTGAAGTATCAGCTCAAATTCAAAGTGACTGTTTAAAACTTTGATCAGTTTACACTTGAAACCTGACAAAGTTTTTACAAGTGGCTACTCTGCTTTCTTCCTGAGGATTAATTCAAACATGACAAGCTTAAATGTATTGGTATTCAAGACAACAACAAGTTAAAATTGGAAGCAGTCATAGAGAAAGGACTGGGCTAGAGCGCGGTCTTGAAATTTAGGATGTGGAAATTAGAGATTTCAAGATGGCTCCATT
>JAAAKL020006487.1:0-17949 GCA_010016065.2 Carybdea cf. marsupialis auct. non (Linnaeus, 1758) | reverse complement strand
GGGGGGGGGATGGTGCATTTTTGCCTATGCAAGGGGGGAATTGAGTGAAAAAGGTTGAGAAACACTGATTTAAATCAGCACCTCCTAACCATTTTCTATTTGTACCCTTTGCATGATGATCTAACTAATGAATAAGCCAAAAACGTGTTTGTCAAAGGAAATACGGGGGTCTCAAGTACCCAAGTATACACTTTGCGAATCCAGTGAAAGATTTCAGAAATTCTCACAATTTCCTTCCACCTTTCAATGGATGCCACCTCTGTGTACAAGAACGGCACGTGTGGTTTTCCCCTTGTTCTTCGCGTACCCCTTGGCAATCTTGAGGAGTAAACCCTGGCAACCTTCAGACGTACCCCTCGGTAATCTTTAGGTGTACCCTTTGACAACCTTCAAGAGTACCCCTTGGCAATCTTCAGACGTACCATTCGGTAACTTTGAGGGGCACCACTTGGCAACTTTCAAGCTAACCCTTTGGTAACATTCAAGAGTACCCACTAGCAACCTTCAGACGTAACCCTTAGCAATCATAAGGAGTACTCCCTGGAAACCGTCAAGCATTCCCTTTGGAAACCGGTAATCTTTAAGTGTACCCTTTGACAACCTTCAAGAGTGTCCCTTGCCAACCTTCAGACGTACTCCTTGGCAACCGTCAGAAGAATTGCTAATAACCATCAGGAGAAACCGTTGAAATCCTGTAGGGGTGCCCCTTGGGAACCTTCACGCGTACCCCAGGTTGAGAATAGGGTAATTAAAATAACCATACCTAGCAAGAAAGAAATCATTCAAAAACATATTTTATAGACACTTTCTTAGTTTACTTTGTTACCTTAACTGGTTTAATATCTATTTAAGGGTTAAATCATTATTGTAGTTTACTTTTATGACATAACCTAAATCTTACTTTGTATCATTATACCCCTTTTTGTATAGTTTTCTGATGTATACTTCCTTGATTGTTATTGTCGTTGATCTCCTCTGTTTCTATGAGTTATGGGATGATCTTTCTTTCGTTAATGATGACAAAAATGTAATACTTTTCGGATTTTGTTACGAATACTTGACATGCTGGTGCTTCCGACGGGATTATGAGTGCACCTTCTACAGCTTTGCTGATAGCCATAAAAGCACTTGCGTAGTTTTGTGTAGCAAAATAACAACAAAGGCGAACCGCATGCCATTTCTGAGTGTACTGCTGGGTAGAAAAGTCGTGTATAAACTATCGTAAATAGATATATGAAGGACAATAGAGCCTAAGTCATACATTAAAAGAATGGCGTTCACTGGCACTCAGTATTCCCTTTGAGGCCATTCTACTCCATTTAAATCCAGTTCATTATTACTTATTACACTACACTATACCAAATTATAAAACACCGCGCTCCTTAGTTGCACTAAACTGAACTGTAATGTGTTGCACTAACTTGAGCAGCATTGAGTTGCACTAGATTCAACAACAATATTTTGCACTAGATTCAACAACAATATGTTGCACTAGATTCAACAACAACATGTTGCACTAAACTGAACTGCGCCGAGTTGCACTAAACTAAACTGCACCGAGTTGCACTAAACTGAACTGCACCGAGTTGCACTAAACTAAACTGCACCGAGTTGCACTAAACTAAACTGCACCGAGTTGCACTAAACTAAACTGCACCGAGTTGCACTAACCTGAACTGCACCTAGTTGCACTAAACTGAACTGCACTTACTCACCTAAAAGGCCGTTATCAGATTGTTACTACTTACCTCCAAGAGGAGTGTAATTTCTCGTTGGTCCGGACAAAAGTACTTCCATGGTAAGGTGAGGAAGAGTGACTGGTAAATATTAAGGCCTGCTTCATTCGTGGTAAGTTTCGAGACAATTTCTTCCGCGTAAAAACACCACAAACAATTCAATAAGTAATTGTTTCCAGCCGATGCAAACTGTTCTGCAGCATGTTTCATGACCTCCACAAAGGAATGGATCATAACAGTTGCTTCCTGCCTGTTGTTAGTCAGCCACTCGCAGCCATTTGCACTTGGCAGGATCCACATGGAGTAAACATCCAAAGCTCGGAGCCAGAGACCTTTGCGTACCATTTCAACATCATATCTACTCTTCGACAATGGCAGTTTGTACGTCAAGTACTGGTTAAACAAGAAACTGTAAAGTGTTGCAAAAGAAGGTAGATATGTGCTCCACGTTTCGTACATCTGTAATATGGAGCAATCTCGAGAGCCGTAAGCCTCGAAAAAGAAGCACTTAAGGCGCTCGACAGTCTCATCCACTTCGTTCATACCAACCTGAACCTTCTGGGTTTTAACTGGAAGACGATGACTGGGTACATGACCTCCAATGGAAACAAAAAAGTCCGACCAGACTATCGGGCACATGTTCTTATCTGCGGACATATGAAGAAGACCTTGTAACGTGCTAAGATAAAGTTCTGGAAAACGGTAGTTCAATATTAGGGCGAAATGTCCTCGGAACTGGTCCAGTACCAATGAAACATTGTCAAGTGGCTTCGCACCGAACGTTGAGACTCCACAGAGGGCGGCTCTGAGGACGGCCTCGCGATCTGTGTAGGGAGGATCTGAAGTTAACCACCGCTTGACGTCAAACTTGGAAACCACGACAAATACACTTGTAACATTATCGACTGAAACGGAGTTGGCCAATTCACCGTATAAACTGACAAACAAGGCTGGCACTCCGTTCGGAGAGAAATGTGGAGCCAAAAAGCTAACACTTTCTTCTCTGTGGAAGATTGTCTTGAGAAGAGGCAGTTGCTCTTCAGGGTTACTTGCAATGAAGGTCTAAATAAAAATTGGGGAAAAAAGATATCACGGGTAAATAAGTACGAAAATAAAGAATGGCTGGTTCTAAACTGAACTAAACTATCATTAATATAAATACATGTATAAATAACTTATATACACACACACACGTTTATGAAATAACTCATACTAACATGTTTAAATTATGTAACACGTAAACAATATTAAAAACAACAAAAATATCTAACAACTAGTGGGGGACGCTAGCTTCGCCCGGCGTAAAACATCGCAAAATACAATCTCATACAGGTGTACTGTTCACACTGCTTTAAGCTGCACTCGTTAGCAGTAATAAAACTACAAACTATTGGAAATTAACGTCTTATCAAATGATATCTTTCACATTAACGTTCAACCTAGGACCTTAAATAAAGGAGAAAGCGCGGGCCCAGGCCCATCACCACACACAAGAGGGCACTGGGAGGTCAATTTATAATTGTACACATATAATAATAATAATAATATGACTTATGGATTCTAACCAATAGAATCCTAATTAACAGTGGCATCCGATGATTATTAGCAATTTCAGCAATGAAAAACCGCACTACCCTTACAGTGACAAAAATTTAGAAAGAATGCAAGGGGGAAATCGTAGAAGTTTAGAAAAATTACAGTGAAGCAGATTTTGGCAATTAGAGTTAAACAGCTCTTCGTCGAATCGTCTTTACACCCTGTTTCGTAGGTTGTTATTTTCATTTCGTCTTTCTTTGTTTGTGTTTCTATACACCTGCTTCTTTCCCACATTGCTTGTTTATTTCCTTTTCGGTTTTCGTCTTTCATTCAATAGTCCTTATATATGTGTACAGTAAACGTTGCCATTTATCTTTCGTTTATCATTTTCATCAACAGGAAGTCTGTGGGGCGGGGTTAAAGCCCCATGTAAAGTGCTTCTCCATATACCTTTCAGAGAAAGAGTGATGCATACATGCAGTACACACCCCTTCACTTCCCTTACGGTATGTTAGCTATCACCTTATTATATGACGTTAAACGCCCAAGCTGTTTATACTCCCAATGTGTCACTTTAGTGTTAGCTATAGTCGTGACTTGACCTCCGAGGGTGTACATGATTTAATCCTGTTCAACGTTTGTGAGAATATTAGAGCAGATCCTTAATAGACGTGTCAGGCTGCATGGAGCTCTGACAATAAACATCAACATCGAGCACAGAGGTCGCAATAGTAACAAAACAGAGCTACTTTTGATCCTGAACTATCTTTGATTCTTACATCATTTTGAATGCTAATGAAAATGTAATGAAACTGACTAATAAACTAACATTATAACAATAGAATTTCTAGAACGGAAACAATTGCCCATAAAGAGATATAACAAGTGAAAAAGTGAGACCATGAGGAGTACAAAGGGGCAGAAAAGATCAAAATTTCTAAAAGTATTGAAGCCGATAATAGATACTGAGGATGACAGAATTCAGACGAGTATTCGACAAGGTAACGTTATAGCGTAAAAATGCATGTTACTGTCACTATGGTGTGAGAGAATATGATCCATGTGATGGTAAAAAGCGTAGGGAGTAAAGGCCATCTAGAGGTTAAGGATGGCATGTTCAATACAATTCTTTGAAAAGATAGTCTGCTAGATCTGCTCGACATTTTGTCGTAAGTATTTTGTCTTTAATCGAGTGTCATGTGCTTATGTGTGCCTCCTCCACACTGAGAATCACTGGAGTACACGGTCTTTCCATCAATTTTTACAGTGTTTATTTAGAAACACTACAGGATTCCTCCTTACAATATTATTATTGGTCTCATACGCGAAGTGGTATCGTTGTATTGCTGTTTACATGGTTAACTATCATTGTTATAAATAAATTTGAGATCTTTCAAATTTAAAACTTTGTTCGAAATTTTGAGTCGGGAAAGGAATTAAACAACGATTCTATTTCAACTGCAAAAAAATCTGCAATGCACCGCTAACATTGCAGAAGTCATACTCTACCCTAACTAATTGTAGGGGTAGAATGTAACTCTCATCTTCAATTCCATCGCCTCATTTGTTACCTTATTCCTTTGCCGCCGTATATCTACTTCCTCTACTACTACAGTGATTTCCGTACATTTTTCCAGCACCCTTTTACAATCCCCTAGATTTGTTTTGTCAAACCATACTTTTAATATCTCAAGGTACCGAAACAAGGGGGTGTGAGCAGGTGGACGACTCAACTTAGTCTCTACCAGGTTTTTACAATAGCACATTGGTGTGTATACGGGTTGCATCCAATCGACTACGCTGCGAATATACCTAAGCATAGCACCTATGGAAGGGGATTATTGGTCACCCTTTATGGGTGTCAGGTTTCAAGACATGGGTATGAGGAGACGGTGGATATGAGTCAGTGCATGAGTGCGGCGAGAAGCTTTATGGTTGGTTCCGTCTTTTAGCGGTTTGCGTTTAATAGTCGTACGATACTACTACTACCGCAATCAGAAATTGTTGTATTGGCGACTTTCATTTCTCATCCTCGCCTTAATGAACTTTCTGTTACACTTCTTTTTGCGAGGTTATCAATGTCTTATGCCGTCAACTACAGTTATAATAGTGCTAACACAGAAAATAATAAAAAGGATTAGTGTGGATCTACTACCCTCCTAATCTGTTGACCACATCCAACCTACTGACATTTAAAAATTTCTCCATCCCTCTAAGTTAACACCACCACCAAAATCAAAAAAATTTCACTGTTGTCTCTACTTCCCCTTAATAATCACCTACAAGTAGGAAGGGGATCATAAAGTAATTGGTAAATTTGTATCAGAAGAAATAATAATAATTTGATTTATAGAATACATAGGCATGACATAACCAAGTGCGCCATCAACGTAAATATAATAGAGATGCAAATGAATAGTTTGGAAATGATGAAAGCTACAATCAAGAATTTATGAACAGGTCAAAACCATACCTCTCCTAATCGTTCCACACAGGAAGAAAAAAACTGGATCGCTGGATTACATCTCTTGACGTCACTGTCGATAAGCTCGGCTAACAAGTAAAACAGACGAATCCCTGCATTGTTTAACGTCGACATCTGCTGTGGGTTGGCATATTGTAGGGTGTGCAGTAATTGTGTTATCACATTTTCCACATAAACAGCCCCCGTGCACAGATTATGCGGCGAGGGTTGAAGGCCATTGTCTATCAGTCGCTCCCATTCTGTGCGATTGCTCTCTAGACAATTATAGACTCTGTTGTTTAATGCCCTCTCTTTTACCTAAAATTAAAAATAAAAAACTTTATGTAAATGTATAGTGACAAATGTAATCTTAACGTATATAATACTCGCTGCGTTTAAAGAATTTTAAAAGGGAATACCAGAAGAATTAACTAAGCGTAAGTATTTCGCGAACATTAAATCAATGAAAGAGACAGAAGCATATCCGCTACGTTCAACAGAAAACGATTAAAAGGTAGCAGGAAGGTTGGATAAAGCACCCCCATTACTGATACACCGATAATAAATGCTTTACTTATTTTGTCGTTATTTTCAACTTGCTACATTTTGACTCATTTTAAAGTTCGTACCGAACATAAAGTGAAATATTAAAGACTATTTTTGGCCAAATACCATAAAGTCTGGTAATGGAAAATTGCATTAAATTCGGGATTCAATTTGGTAAATCTTTTCACCAGATACCGTTCACTGCAATTGTCTGGAGTGACCGTAAAACACCGGGAACCTAAGTATACTTCGATATGCAATTCAAAGCTAATCTTGCTATCAATGACTACACCTAATAATAACATTCACTTCCTTCCTCTATGTAAGGGAGAATAACCACTACTTCTTGTAATTATCTCGTTAGTATCTTTCCCAAGTGCCAAGAAGTAACGTTTATATGGACTTAATATGGCAATTAAATAAGAACCATGTTCTTATCACCCAATACATTTGATGTGTCATTTGGTTAATAGCAAATAACAGTCTTGAATAGATGATAATACGTCATTTATGTAGTTCTTGAAAAGAAGAATGCCTACAACTAATCCTTGTCGAATTCCCATTTTACGCCTTTCAAGGTACTAAAAGAACTTTTCATTTCGTTTTTTTGCTTCCTGGTGTTTTTAGGAAACTGAGTTGAAGTACCAGTGCTTTACGACTAAAACCATAAGGGGAGAGGCTTCTTGTGTAATTCTAGCAGCAGACAATGTTTAATACAGGCAATTTGTTACGCCTTATCTATCAGAACTGCCTCTATATTATGCCGGTTACGTTGAATTTCTTTCCATCTTTCAAGCATTCGAATTCAGGCGTGCTGTGTATTGCAACCCTACTAAAGTTACTGAGTAGTTGTGATAGAAATGGCGACATGTAGTCAGTCATTTACTGATCCATCATCATACCCTTTCCAATGCTTTTGCAACGATTGGCCTGACAGTTACTGGTTTGAAGTTCTCTTGCTGTTTTATCCCCACTTTGTTGAGAAGAGTTTGCTAGTTTTAGTAGATCAGGAGAACCCCCATCATCTACAAGGGTGTCAGATGATGTCTTCTCAGGAAAGGAGTAACATGTCTGACTTCAACAGCTTCGCCAATATGTTTTGAGAAGTTGTTGCCTTCTTAGGGTCGAGATACATACGTTCCTTCTCCATTTGATCGACCAAATTAATTTGAATTTGGAAGATTCTTCATCTTTCTTTACTTTCCAAATTTACAGCAAAATCACACAATAAAGAAGCACATGATCCCAAAAACCTACATCAGCAATAAAAAACACCAAATAATAAAACCTCTAAATTTATAGATGTAAAAAATACTTTAAAATAGCAAATACCAAAAAATGTCACAAGTTCAGTTAACCTGAGAGCGAATTAATAAGGGCAACAATATAGGATTATATTTGTGTCTGGTTTTTGATGATTAAAGACCCTGAGTACAAACCTTGCAGACCAGCCTAGCTTCCCCTGCACACTTCTGCTGTTTCTCTTTACATCGCACACTTTCCACTTTCGGTACATCGATATTTTCGTATAAATCTCGAATTAGCTCGTTATATTCTTCATCTACACCAACGTGGGATGCCAGTAAACTGGATACACGTTTTGAATACTGTACAACCCTTTCGAGTTCACCACTGAGGTCTTGAACTAGACGAGGTCTTGTTAACAGTAACTGTGGGCTTATTTCAGGGACTGGTGGAGCCACAGGTGGCAACAACGGCGCTGGTTTCCCGTTTCCATCAAACTGTAGCCTCCTTAACATCTTCTGGCTCGCTATTTATGGCACAAATAAAAATAAGAAGAATTACAATCTGTTATATAATAAGAGGCAGGAAAGTCATGCTCATCCCTACCACAGTATTTCCTATGGCTATTTGATGTTTTATGGAGAAATAGAATCGTTAGCTTTTGCAAGTCTTACTTAAATTATTTCATCCCAGTATATTTTGCAAGGTGGTCGTCTACAGGATTGATATCAATCAGTTATCGAGGTTTTACATCCACCATATATGTTAGCTTCTACTCTTTCATTCGAATCATTTTTCTGTAAACAACGGACACGATAACAATCTTCGAAGAAATACTAGACACATAAAAAACCGCTTTGCATTACAGTTCGCATATTTTGTTTTCATACTAATGTCTTAAATACAGTACGAAACTGCCAAATCATATATTATACTTAAAGTCCTTGTCCATCAGACAACCCTTAAAGTATAAAATTGTCAAAATGGAACTATAAAACGAAGGGGAAAAATCTGCTATGTTTTTAAATAGCCAATCAGATCTGCGACTTGTCCATTTTGTGCTTCTTCAATGTTCTTCACCATAAAAAAAACTTTTAAGAAACTAATCACTTTATACATGAAACTCACAATTAAGGAGTGAGAGAACCTAAATTTCTTCGGACGAGGTATTAATCAGTATATTTATGGTACAAAACATTAAAATTGCACGAAACAGCGAAGACATTTTAGTACTGAAAACCTTTTGCGCTTGACACTCCAGATCCTTTACTCATCATGTATCAGCTCCTACAACGAAACAGCCAACTTGGTTTTCCAAATCCAAAGATACTACTAAGCAATGTGACTTACAAAATGTATAATGATGACAGCTTCAGTATAAGAGGTAAAACTAGGTCTGCCTTTCACTTGGCCGTTCTGGAATAGGTCCACATAAAAGCAAGAAAATGGTTGGTTTGTGGACAGAAACAATTTGTCTTTTCACTGGGCCTCTCCGTTTAACCATTCAGTTCTAAGGACACTGGTTAAAACAATGCCAATCTACCAGTCATAGCTCTTTAAAAAAGATAGTAGGGTATTAATTTCATTACTTCCTTTTCGTGCTCCATTCCGACGGCTTGGTACTTCGTGCAATGTTAGTATTAATCAACCAATGTAGTACCCTTTTTTTACCTTATTCATCTAAAACCTCAAGGAAATATGACACACCCTTGTAAAAAAGTAAAGCGGTTGTAATGGATTCTCAAACACACTGCAATCGATTTACTAATGTTGATTACAGGTAACTATGCCAACATTTGCTATCAATGAAGATACCTTGCACCAACTTACTAGTAGGCTGTATGAGAACATCTTCTGGGGATGTCAACGTCCTATGTTTCACTACTGGCTTAGTTACAGCCATCCACAACGATCCTAAAGCCTCCATCTCGCAAGAGATGCACTGTGAATTGACATACCGTAACCAGGGACTCTGAAAAATAGAGCAAAATGAGCGGTGAACTCCATGATCTATTCATTTACATGGATAACAATGCTGTCCCTTTTAACACAAAAATTTACGTTAAAGGAATCGATGTTAAGCATGTAATGAACGAGAGTCAGGACTTATTCTTACTAACTCACTCATCTCCTCTTTTTATTAAGCTTTTCCCAATTCAAGAGGGGTCGCTGTTTCTGGATCCAGTTCTCCACTTGTATCTGTCCGTTACGTCTGACGCCCTCAAGCCTTTCTCCACAAATCCTCCGTCAAAAAATCCATCCATCGCCCACGCGGTCTACCTTTCTTCCTTCTACCCCCTCCCCCCTAGATTCAAACCAGCACTATCCTTGTAGCGTGGTCTTCCTCCCCTCTCAGCACATGCCCATGCCATCTCAGTCTTCTCTTTTGTAGCTTTTTATGCAATTCTATCACTTCTACCTTTCTACTTATCTCTACATGTTCCATTCTATCAAATCTCAACATTTTCATTTACAGAACGTCCGTCTTCTTCTCTATGGGCTTCTTGATGCCTCAGGTCTCTCCCACATTGGTCATTGCCAGTCTTATTGCCACTATATATACTTTTTCTCTCTTCTTTGCTGACATTGTTTCATCAAACTGCACGCCTGTCAGCCTTTTCCAATAAAGACAGACATTCCACCTAGATTCTTTCTTTTATCTCACCATTCAATTCTTCATCTGTACTCAGGTTGGGCCCAAGTATTTAAACTAGTCTATCATCTTCAGGTCATAGCCCTGAATCTGGATGGTTGTAATCCATGTACTCCATCTTATTTCTGCTCACTTTCGGGCCTCAATCCTCCAGCACGTACCCCCAGCTCTCTGTCTGCCTCTCTTCCTGTTCTCTCACATAACTAGACAACGCAGAACAATGCCATCAACAAATATCCTCCTCCTGGATGAAGCCTCCTTCACTTCAACGGCGATCACATCCATTGTCAGATCACATAAACGGACGGAGCGATGGCGAGACAAAGTAATAATCCTAAACTGACTGCAAAAATCGTAGGAGATTTTTTCACGCAGAACATAGACAAGCGACTGCTTTTAATAAACAAGTTATAATACTGCCAATCAGTCAACACATCATGTATAACTGATTACAACTGATAAACACTCCAAATCAATAACGTTTGAATCCCTAATTGTCTTTCAAAATCTATAACGAACATATGTAACCAAAATTCCATGAGTGATAGAAAGTCACTATGTCACTGCATAATAAGAACCAAAGTAAAATCAGAACTTTCAAAGAAATAAAAGGGCATTAATTTTGACTTACCTTTGAACCAAGAAAGAGTTCGTTCAGCAGATCTGGTCGATAAGCTTCTGGAAGGGCAGTAAGAAGTAAACTGGGATCATGCAAACGAGGCTCATCCAGCCATAGTGCGAGTGTATGGTAAAAACTACGAAAGACAAACATTGTATACTTGATTTTCACATTTTTGCTTTTGTAATTTATATCGGCCACGAATGGAATCTAATTAGGCTCCACAGTTTCTTGCTAAGAGAGTTAGAAGGACTACATCAAAGGACTTAGAGATGACTATAAAAAGAGATTTAAAGAAAACATGCTGTTCTTTTCCATTTTTGTTTTATCGTGCGTATCGTGTGTTACCATGGTGTGTTACATAACGGGAAGAAATGTATGCATTTTGATATTATATCAATTGTTGGATACTAAAATTGACAGTTTACACGTTTCTAATAGAACCCGTGATAATTAAATAGGGCGGAGATCCTGTTTGTCAAAAAATCTACGAAGAGAGGGTGACAGATAATACGGATATTTACGGGTACCAGCCATCAAAGTATGTACTTGTAGGGTGGTGGGCAAAAATGCGGAGGTAACAGATATAAGTTATACATTTGGGGTCATACACTTAATGCAATTAGTGTTAAGTGATCTGACGTCAATGGTGAGGTTACCCTCTTCCTATTTTAGAATAAGTAGGAGTTTGGTGGGAAAGGGTACTAATGTATTCACCATAAACATCATTAGAGTGAAAAGATGAGAACACAGCAGAAACCTACCATTGCTTAAAGTGGATTCGGCTGACTGACGGAGACAAGGTCAAAAATGAGTACACTACCTTTTACTTAATCATACAGTCAGTATTGACATTATAACTGTAAATAGATCCGTGAACGGATATTGCTTGTGCAGGTGCCTTCCATCTATCGCAACGATAGAAATTGGTCGAGTTGTAAAGAGTGCTGTAATGCAGCTTAATCTCAACCGACCAAAGGAAACACAGGAATAATATGCACAGGGTAGTTACCTTACCTTGCCAATTTGACATGAAAATCTTGTGTGTGGATATGGCCTTTCGTCGATTCTTCCTGATTTCTCGTTTCAACTTCATCTTCTTCCCTTCCTTTGCCTTTGTCTTGATGATACGAGGCAGTGGAAAGCAAATGACTTTTCATCTTTTTGGCCATCGAGGAGTAGGTGAAACTTCGAAAGAACTTTAGGCCGATGCCGTGTCGATTTGATAATCTAAGATGGAAGAGAATAACAACTTTTCAATTTCATCAGCACAACAATTGGCTACGGCTACTGCTACCATTGTTCATGCTACACATAATGACGCAATTTTGTGCTCCGCACTCCCTGATGCCAGCGGTTGTGGCGGGACTCGAAGTCAAAGCTTTGTGTGTCTCTAATAATGTATTATCCATATTTTGTGATGGATTGATTTCCAGGGAATCTATCGCTGAACATTTCATAAAGAAAAGAAATGTAAATACGAATAAACAAAGAACGGCTCTTTCTGTTTAAGAAGTTGCTGCTGCTGCTACACAAAGAAGCGCATACCTCACTAAATCCCAAGAACAGGAAAAGATGCACCAAGTATCCAGTCTCCTTCCACCCTTTATTGCAGGTGGTTATTTTACTATAATTAACTAAACGTGTCATACTTCCAAACATACGACAATTCATCATTGCTGTGCACCTGTTTTATAGACCAGCTACAAATACATCGACAGATAGATGAAGATACCAATCCAGGACTGTAGCCTCGACACATTTAACAGAGAGTCAAGAAACTTCTCTGGGCGGGCAAGAATAACTGCTACAAATATTACAACGCGATGCAATTTATATAAAGTCATACAAATAATGCAGGACGAGTCGGATTCAATTCTTCATTAAAGAACGTTTACCTTACAATCGAAATTCTTTTAAAAACAGCTACGAATAATGAGATACGTTAACAAGGTAGCGATCCAAAATTTATAAGCGGAGGGCTATACTTTGACCGCCTCTCTCTCTTTGACTACGGGCATGTGCCATACATTGGCACTCCTCGGTACGTGATGCACTATCACAGTCGAATTTTCTTTGAAATTCAATGACTTCTCAAAACATTTGAACAGTTCTTGAGCAAGATAAAAGACGCTCGACTAATCAATATATTGGCCAACCCTCAAAGGTTTAGCTGCTGAAAATCATGTAACTAAATATAAATATAACTGATGATGGTCTTGTTTTGTATTCATGCAAGGCAGAAAGGAAGGAGTATTGTAGTAATTGTCAATTCATATCTGAGAAAAAATTAATGAAAAAGAAATATTTACCCAGAAGCTTCCGAAGGTTTCTGAAAAAAAAGGCGAAAGAACTGTTGCCAAATGATGGGCAGAATTGGATGGTCTGTATTTGCAGCCATCCCTTGCTCTGCCCACCTGTAGATGCTCAGGTTGTGCAATTGTGGTAGGTAAGGTGATTTGACGTTGCTGATAGCTTTCTATGGAATATAGAGTAAATGAAAGTAAATCGGGATAATTTGGAACGACTGAGTATCAAGAGAAGCTACACTGTTTCTTACAATAGTGTGAGGACTTTGTCCCTTCTACAAAGGTTCAAATATTTATATGAACGCACCTTTTCTTCCTTAAAGTGACTACGATACACAAGATACGAAAATTCCCCCAAATAAAGCTATTGAATTATCAATCTGGCAACGAAGGAAGATATTCAGTTATATCATTTTGTACTCATCAACCACACATAGAGAAGTGCCATACAAAACCTTAGTTACCTAAAACGTAAAAATTTACTCGGTAAAAAGTAACTACATTTTTTGTAAGTGACTGAAGTATTTACCGACCAAAAGGTTTTACTGCCCAGCTTTTTACCTACTAATATTCTTAACCGACCAATAATTTTTAGCGACTAAAATTTTTACCTATACTTTTCAGACTAAAATTTCCATCATCAAAATTTTTTCACCGGAAATCACTCTGGTCCCTTCCCCACCCCCCGCAAGGTACATGCGTAAGTGCGAGCAAAATCAGTCTGCAAATTATGGACCAAATCCAAATCTTGAAAAATCCGTTTTCTTAATTACTCAGAACGTCATTTACCTTGTATGCCACTTCCAAGGGCACTTTGGAGTCAAATAATAAATCGGTTGTTAATTCGCGCCATAGACCAGCCTCTTCTTCCATAAGAGTTTCCATCGACAGTACTGCGTAGGCGTAGTAACTGAAGTCAGGATGACACTAGAGAATATAAATTTAAGAGAGGGTTTATCCAGAACTGTCAAAGCACACTTGTAGGATGGTTTAAAGGGTAATGACCAGCACTCGGTACCCCGTACAGTTTGATATGCAAAGTAACCAACGTCCATGGGGAAGTATCAAACACGCATTCCTTGCCTCATCTTCAGAAGTAGACCGGACGAAATATCTTCAAGAATCTAATCCATCTTGAAGATTACTTGATTACTGATTTCAAGTATTCGCCAAACATCCATAAATAAACATTTTCATCAGCCCCAAAGGACTGCAGTATGAAAGCAAACGTTTGAGAAAGTCTACCAACTGCATGCTTACTTATGAATTTGACTCCAGCACGGGTATTTTGGACTCGACAATAAACGCACTGAGCTCGGCAGCAACAGTCATAGAGGAACTCCTTGGAAAGATACTCTATTCCTTCACAGCGTGGTACAGGCCACAAACGTCTTTTGGGTTGAGCCAAGCAAACACAGCACTCTAAGTCAAACTCGACAGCCTGAGCCTTACAAAGAGTATAATGGACCTGAATTCGTCTCAAGAATTAAGCAACTGTCATTACACTTACATAACTACATGATAAAACATCTTAATATTGTTAAAGCTACCATTGTTGCCAAAATTCATGTCTCGTTCTTGATTCACATTTCTTTCCTTATCATCGGCGTAATTCAAGGCTTCCTATATGCCTTGAGAGTGTGAAGCCATCCAGGCTGTTGAAGACCCGTGCAATGATCATTGTGATTCAGATGCAGCAAATTGTATTATCTAAATATATGCTATGTGCATTTTCACTCGCATGGAGAATCAAGAATTTGTTTAGTAGCTCAATAGCCTAGTTTCAGACATTGGCCCTAAAGAAAGTGGAGGGGCTATAATGCTTCGTCCGCCTTAGAATTGAAGGCAGTGCTATGGATACTATGCTCACCAACAAAATCAAATACATGGGTAACAATACAATAGCACAGTCCCATACAAACATCTCGTGACGTAACAAATAGTGACGCAGTGCTGACCTGGCAAACGTGGAACAAATGTTGACAAATTTGTAGTGCTTTCAGAGGCCGGCTGTATGATTAAGTCCTATTTTCCAAGTGTCGTTTTAACCGAGGAGGATATTTCAGGAGGAAAACTACCGCACAAATAAGTAGAGGAGAACTCAATGACACAATAACAACCGCGCTACCAATGCCAGGGTGCGAAGTCAACCGGCCCCAAGCCTGAACTGGCACAAAGGCACGTTGTCAGGTGGAGTATAGCCGGCACAGTACTCTACCAACCTAATTTATACATTAATCGATAGGATATTGATATATTGATATATGGACTAAGGATATGAATCAACGTCCGAAAAATATGCAATTTTCGAGGAAGTATCTAGGAACACTGCCCACCAACGACATACATCAACCACAGAAAATACTGCTATTTAAAGGAGGGAACACAATTGAAAACAATTATTTATCAAAGGGGTGTGTGTAACGGCAAGCCCGGAAACTGTTTCTGCTGATCGTGGTGTATTATTGTGTAGTTTTCTGCGCACGGATGGCGCCACAAAATTCAGGGGGGGGGGGGGGGGGGGCTAGAGCAGGTCGCCCACCATGGTTGAGCTGCTTCCAGGGCGCCAGAGACAGCAAAAACAGCACTTTCTCAGAGAAGATCATCATCTCAATAAACATTAGACTGATAGGACATGAGCAATCAAAATCGATGGGAAATTTACTTTCTGGACATGCTTTTGCTTGTAAATATGTTTGCAACATCGTGAAGATTAAAAGCGTCAGTTAACTCTTTATTGCGGGGGCAAAAATGCCAAGGAGTTAAAACTTGAAGGTCATATATTTGAACGCATCCACGTTTTTATCCGTCGTGTAACAGTGGTGTAGTAGTAGCTGGGTTCACCAAAAGCAGTTTACAAATCTTTGTGATCTTGGGAATTATTGACCGTAGCTGTTATAGCTCCTTTAAATATGCTACAACATCTTTAAAACAAATTGACTCTTCATCCTTGATAGTAGCTCCAAGGATATCGCACTCCATCATCAACTGACCTTCGTAGAATAAATAAAGTGCTAACGACCACTTTTTTTTCTACTTTAAATCAAGTACGATTGTGGAAAGATGAATGGCCAGGTTACGTGATAAAAAAACTACTCTCAGTAGAAAAGTCCTACTCACTTACCTTATTTTAATGTACAGTAAGCATGCTTTATATTTACAGCGTGGAACATACTCAACATTTAAGAGCAAAAATGCAGTTAAGGGCTGGTTTACAAAATGGTGTTGTCTGGCTTGGCCCATCCATAGCAAAACCAGCCAGTGGGATGTATGTAACAGGATTCATAATAAAAACACCATAATGAAGAAACCTTACTAAGCAAAAATGTTGGGGGCTTAATCCCCCTGCCGCCGCAGTTGTATTATGTCTGTCGCGACGGAGGTTTCGCATTTTTAAAGCCTTCATGTACATAATTTAGTTGCAATGGGATTCAGTATGGTGGCATCGGGAATTACTTGCACCCAAGAGATGAGTACATGTTTCCACTCCTGATTTTGCCTTTAGATCGCAGAATTTTCTTGTGTGAATTTTCTTTCCAGGTGGTTCTTAGTTCCTCTAGTTCCTCCCCGTAAATTACATATTCTTCAGATGTTAATTCATATTCTTATTTTACACACCAAGAGCTATCGATTGATGTATAACTATATACAGAGAGAGTATTGTCCTGGCTATACCTAATCTCTGTCGACAAAGCTTACACTTCTCAATGCCACAAACGTAGAGTCCTTAATAAATTTCTTGTGGGTATGAGGAGAGCCAGTAATGAAGGTCCCCTAACAACAATGTTTGCAAACCATGACTATCAAACCAAGGGATAAAGTAAGAATTTTGACGAGCAACGGGTTCTTAGCTTGCTATTCTACTTAAGAACTTGCAGCGAGATCTTCAATGTTTGCTCGGTCCTCATGGCAGGCCATGGCGTCACAAATTATATCTAGCATCAAAACCTTATGCGGAACTCGCGTATTAGCGGAATGCACTTGAATAGAAATAAAACGTGCCCAAAACATACATGTTCTGAAAGGCATTCGGCTAAGTCATTCTTACCGAGGCACTCAGTGGGGACGGTGCATTTCCACTTGAGATCCAGGACATGACTGAGGACAAGAAACCTTTGGCGTAATATCCATCTAACATACTCTGTTAATAAGAAAACACGGGTAAATGATATCAGTTAACCAAGATGCTATCTGCAGTCACCTCTATCCCTAACAGTGTCGCATATTATTGCCTGGCTGTTTATAGTTTCCCTTACAACACATATCACCCTAACATCACTATATCAATAAATAGAATTGCTGTGAAACGAGATGAGCTTACACCATATACCATCAGCTCAGTCTAATTCCCCTTCAACATGATACCTTCCCCAAACAAAGTTATCTCTCGTTCATTAGGTATTGGCATTTCAACTGTCATACGTTACGGCCTGTCCATGAGATCATTAGCCCAAGTAAACACTGTAAAATTCCTGTTGGTGACATACTTTTCTATTTCTCTAGTAACCTTTCAAACATTTCAAATCCTTGCTTTTCCAAAAACACTTCGTTACTTTCCATGGGCTTCCAACAGAACATTGGCTGGACGGCAGTCCTTCCATTGTCAAGTGACATGGAGTAGAGAGGCTGGTCTCCAAAATTGCTTAGAGCTATATGTCGATGTCCACTGGTAAAGGATAAAAAGCTAATGTAGCGATTAGAGTGACATGGTACATTAGTAGCGGAGTTCGCCTAGCTCAGTCGTAGGAGCACACGCCTCGAGTACGTACGGGATCACATAATTTCTATTTCTACAGTATCTTACCAAGCTTTGAAAATATTAAAGGCCTAACCCTAACCCT